>OY992886.1:114261804-114324304 GCA_963921405.1 Cepaea hortensis | reverse complement strand
TTGTGGGGAGTATAGAACATGATCTCTGTGTGATTGTGGGGAGTATAGAACATTTTCTCTGTGTGATTGTGGGGAGTATAGAACATGTTCTATGTGTGATTGTGGGGAGTATAGAACATGTTCTATGTGTGATTGTGGGGAGTATAGAACATGTTCTATGTGTGATTGTGGGGAGTATAGAACATGATCTCTGTGTGATTGTGGGGAGTATAGAACATTTTCTCTGTGTGATTGTGGGGAGTATAGAACATGTTCTATGTGTGATTGTGGGGAGTATAGAACATGTTCTATGTGTGATTGTGGGGAGTATAGAACATGTTCTCTGTGTGATTGTGGGGAGTATAGAACATGATCTCTGTGTGATTGTGGGGAGTATAGAACATGATCTCTGTGTGATTGTGGGGAGTATAGAACATTTTCTCTGTGTGATTGTGGGGAGTATAGAACATGTTCTCTGTATGATTGTGGGGAGTATAGAACATGTTCTCTGTGTGATTATGGGGAGTACAGACCATGGGAGAACCGCTCTACGCGTTTGTTTGTCTCTGTGGGATCGTGGGGAGTACAGAACATCTGAGAACAGTTCTACAGTCTTATTTATTTCCGTATAATTGTCGGGAATAAGAACATGAGAGAACGGTTCTACAACTGTGTTTGTCTCTGTGTGATAGAAGTGAAGAACAGAGACCAACATGTTAGCATGTTAGGTATTTGTAAAGTAGCAGATTAGACCGTAAGTACGTAGGAGATTCAGTAATATACGGGTAGCAAATTAGGTGCCAGATAGATTAGGTAGTAGCTGGGTAGATAACAGGTAAAGTAGAAAGTAGACAGATTTGTCACAGTCACATTTCGTCACATTTCGTCACATGGCCCTGACACATATTTGAATCTTTGCATGGTGCAAGTCTTCAGTGTTGTCGACATGCTTTCACAAGGAATTTCTCTCTCTCTCTCTCTCCGTCCTTCGCTTCTCTTCTCTTCTCTTCTCTCTCTCTCTCTCTCTCTCTCTCTCTCTCTCTCTCTCTATCTCTCTCTTTCTCTATCTATCTATCTATCTATTTATCTATCTATCTATCTATCTATCTATCTATCTATCTATCTATCTATCTATCTATCTATCTATCTATCTATCTATCTATCTCTGTCCTTCTCGTCTTTCTCTCCCTAGTCTCTGCTTCCTCTTTTCTTTCCCCTTTCTCTCTGTCCTCCTCTCTATATCCCCCCTCTTTCATTACCCTCCTCTACCATCCCTCCTCCCCATGTCATACGTGACAACCCTAACGAGTGAAGTGTGCGGTGATTAATGGCTGCTCGATAAATGCGATTACAACATTGCCATTTCCAGGAAACCCTGCAAGTGAAGCCAGCCTTCACAAACGACATCAGGATAACAAAAATAGGCTGGTGTTTGTGGCAATGATGACATTTCCACGGGGAAGTTCATGGCAATTCGGGATCATGCTGGTTGCTTGAGAGAAACCTACAAGCTGGGGATCATTCTAACAGACTGGCAACACCCACCCACACACCCATACACCCACATACTCACACACCCACACACCCACACACCCACACAGTGCATGCCGGCTTTGATATATGGGGACTGTATAGGACGCCTGTTGACACAATGAGGTTAGTGATATATCGGGACGGTGAAGGACACCCGTTGACACAATGAGGTGTGTGATATATCGGGACTGTGAAGGATCCTGTTGACACAATGAGGTGTTTGGATGTATGGTGCAGTCCCGTAATGTTAGATTAGTTGGCACTCAAATAGCGATGTGGTAAATATCAAACCATTCATTCATTCATTCATTCATTCATTCATTCATTCAGTAGCAAGCCCTTGCAGAACCTCGCTCCCATAACTGACCAACCCGAGTGACTGTACCTATGTCTCATCTGTTTACTGTAACTCATCTGTTTACTGTAACTCATCTCTGTACTGTAACTCATCTGTTTACTGTAACCCATATGTTTACCCCGCTAGATACCCCGCTAGCTACCCCGCTAGATACCCCGCTAGATACCCCGGGTATCAACTGTTCTGCGTGTTGTATCTCTTGTTCACTTCTACCGCAACCACACCCTTCCCTTGACCTTGACCCTGAGCAAGTCTGGACACTTCCACCCCCCCCCCTTTCTCCCCCTCACAACCCTGGCATTTAGTGGAACCACTGGAGGACAAGGACCTTGTCTCCCCTCCCCCCACAACCCTGGCATTGAGTGGAACCACTGGAGGACAAGGACCTTGTCTCCCCTCCCCCCACAACCCTGGCATTGAGTGGAACCACTGGAGGACAAGGACCTTGTCTCCTACCAGATGTAGCAATGTCTAACGACGGACGGCATGAATAATAAACTACATTTCTACAGTATGACGGACAACAGACCAGGATGTCCACAACTATCATCTACGTGGAGCAGTGTTCATACGCTGTAGATCATCATTCCGATTGATAGACCATGCCAGCCTCATTGAAACCCTAGATCAGCATTCTGTATAAGAGACCACGCCAGTCTAATGTACAACACGGAAGCAATGACAGCGAGAGTAAATCTAGTGATTCTTAGTAAAACCTTGTTGGTTAAACAGACAACACGTAGTATCAAGCAATCAATGTTCAGACAGCACGTAGTATCAAGCAATCAATGTTCAGACAGCACGTAGTATCAAGCAATCAATGTTCAGTCAACACGTAGTATCAAGCAATTAATGTTCAGCGCACACCGTTATTGTGTAGAATCCAGAATGATGCCACAGCATTAGCGGCACTTCCACTTGCGCTTTTCCCCAGACTTAAGCAGCGAACCAGCAGTCTAACTAATGTTATATTGATACTACTCAATACTAACGGTATATAAATACTACTCCAAAAAAAAAAAAAGTCGCTTAAAAGTCGACATAAATACTACTCAATACTAATGTTATTCTGATACTACTCAATACTAATGTTATTCTGATACTACTCCATACTAATGTTATACTGACACTACTCAATACTAATGTTATTCTGATACTACTCCATACTAATGTTATACTGAGACTTTTTTTTTTTTTTTTTGCGTATCCTTTTACAGGACTTAGCTGTCAACAGCAGCATCTTTCAGCTGTCTGTTGATCTCTTGGCAAGATTACGCTCAGTAGTTTGCCATTGCTTTCTGAGCGGCCGGCTCAGTATCTGCAAGTCACGAGCGGGGGTCGAACCACCTCAGTTCTCGCTCCGCTGCGAGACTCTGCGTGATAAACGGGATTACAGAGAGAAAGTGTTGTAACCCCACAGCCAGAGAGACCGGCATACTGAGACTGCTCAATACTAATGTTATTCTGATACTAATCAATATTACTCAATGGTATAGTGATACTATTAAATACTAATGGTATAGTGATACAATCAATCAATCAGGTGCCGTCTCCACAATGAAGGTTTGCTGCAATGGATCTCCAACACTGTCTGTCTCTCGCCCTGACTGTACATTCTCTCAGGCCGACACATTAATCCGGGAGTGCAGGGAGTGGCCAGCAGGGGCCACGGAAGTGGACATCCAGCAACTAATTCAGGACAATGCTCACTCCGGTGATGTGATTGTCTACACAGATGGTTCGGTGTCAAGAGGTGAGAAACGTGGCTGGGGGTTCATAGCCAAAGCTAATGGTCGACGTTTGGTGCAGGAGAGCCTGGCATATGATACCACAACATCCAGATTAAGAATGGAGGTGGAGGCAGTCACTGCGGCTCTCCACTGGATGAAGAATACAACACACACACACACATCGTGATTGTAACTGACTCAGAAAGCATGCTGACGAGGGTGAGGACGGGCAGACTTCGTGCGGAGTAGCTTGCTTCGCTTCGGAGGACACGGGTGACAAGCATCGCCTGGATCTTTTCTCCGGGGCATGTAGGTGTGCTGGGGAATGAACAGGCGGACAGATTGGCTGGCTCGGAAAAACTTGGTGGAGTATTGATACATGACAAGGCTGACGTGGTTGCGGCCTTGTGGGAGCACGTGTACACCTCGGAGGAGCAAATGGATTACCATGGTCTGGCAAGAATGAGACAGCGATGAGTGACGAGGGGATCTGGCCGACGCTCAACGCTCAGAGGAAAGGCGAGACGGACATATAATCAGATTGCTACTGGTACTATTAGTGTTGGAACACTTCGCTGGCTGCTGAGAATGGGGACGGAGCGCTTATGTGAATGCCCCGAATGCTGCGATGTCGATTCCTAAATCAATCAATCAATCAATCAATCAATCAATCAATAAATCAGGCTGATGTTCGTCCATCTCTTGATGTTAACTTCCCACTTGTATCATTGTCTACCGCTTGCTCACTTGCCCTCAACCTTGCCCTCCAGTATGGTTTTTATAATATTATCATGTCCTCTAACGTGGCTGAAATATTTCACTTGCTTCCTCTTTATTTCTTTCATCAACCCTCTCTTCATTCCCAGCTTGCTACTACCCAATACTAGTCCCACAGGTCTACAGGTCCCACAGGTCTACAGGTCCCACAGGTCTACAGGTCCCACAGGTCTACAGGTCCCACAGGTCTACAGGTCCCACAGGTCTACAGGTCCCACCCAGCCCCACCCATCTGTCCAAGCCGTGATGATCTATCAGATCCTCCAAACTATACCCGGGATCTGAACAAGCCCTGTCACATCTGCCTGAAGGTGCACCAGTACCCAACCAGACCCATCTAGCCTGCCCGCCTGCTCGAGTCCCTATACTAGCACCCCCTGGGGAGTGATCCAGCCAATGCTTCCTATCTCTGGTGTTTAAAATGAAGCATGCCAGCCAGCGGAACTCCTCCATTCTCAGACTAGATGACGTGGTCTTATACGCCAAGCCCTCCTGTACTAAACACTTTCTATTAACCGTCGGTTGGTTTCCATGTACATAAAGCATATCCGCTGACACCTGCCCTTGTCCCGCGATCTATTTCCAGTCGACGGGAACTACCATAGGCTTTACACAAACTCCAAACTGCAATGTGCTGGGGTCGTCTTTGCAATGAGAATTAAACAACGTAGTTAAGTAAAACTGTGCAAATCCTATACAAGTAAACAACAGTAAAACAACAACTTTGTTAGTAATTACCTGTTAAAAACTACACATTCTAAATTCACAGACAACACTTCAACTCTTCATCGGTAACATGCCAGTGGAAAGTGTAACTGAACACAAAGCCATATCACTTATGTAGGGAACACTTCGTAATAGTCTTTTCATACCTGAACACTTTCTAACATAAAATAAATTCCTCCATAAAGACAACAAGAAAGATATTCTAAACTTATCACATACAGGCACATTGTGACGACTGCTCGACAGTCTGAGATGGTTGTTCCAATTCAATCACAAAGCGGTTTTACTCACTCCAGAAACGGGTTTATTCAAAGTAAACCTGATCCTGACAATTACAAGCTATCTAGACGCCATCAGCTATTACCAATCAACAAACGCTTGCTTTTCAATAAGACTAAACTAATTCACAAAAGCGTACTGCAAATTACCAGGCTTCCCACTACTCCAGTTATAAGCTATATTTATCTATCACAATAATTTAGTTATAAGCTATAGTTATCACAATAGTTAGATATAAGCAATCGTTATCACAATAATTAGTTATCAGCTATAGTTATCTATCACAATAGTTCAGGTGTAAGCAATAAGGGTTCTGTTGTCAGTATTACCCAATCCACCTTCAGTTCCCCAGACATTTCCTGATACCTATGTTAGGATCATTTTAAAAACCCTCCTCGATGCGAACTCGAACCCAGGACCATGGGATCGCTAAGCAGGCCTCCAGCCCATACGTTAGCGCGGCTCCATGTGATCCAGCCCATACGCTAGCGCGGCTCTATGTGATCAGTCAATCAATTTAGTGCCCTGCCAGCTGGTGTAGGCGTTCACGGCTCTCCACAGATCTCGGTCTTTGGTGTTCTGGATCAACTCTGCTGACGGTATTCCTCCATGCCACCGTCTCAATCCATCCAGCATCATTTCTCTTGGTCTGCTTCTGCCTCTCTTCCCTCTAATCTTTCCAGTTGTCACGATGTTCTCCAATGCTCTCTTCGCATCACATGACAAAGAAAGCTGTCTGTCTCTTTCTTATTGTTGTATGTAATGTTCTAGTTTCATTAGCCCCTTTAAGGCATCCGTTGTTAGTTAGTCTGGCAGTCCATGTAATTCGCAACATTTGTCTAAGGAACCACATCTCTGTTGCTTCCAATCTCTTCCTAATTCGTTCATTTACATTCCAAGAATCACTGACACATAGAAAAACAGGTTCTATATAGCACTTCAGCACTCTCTTTCTTTCATTCAATGATAGTGACTTATTGCATAAGATACTTTTCATATTTTGAAACGTAGCTTTTGCTTGCCTTTTTCTGTTCTTAATCTTTGTTGTGTACCTTTCATCTGATTTTATAAACGTCCCATAGGTATTTATAATTATCCACTTGGTTAACACGTTCCCCTTATATTTCCATTTCATATTTTGGTGTCACTTGTTTCTTTGATATCACCATTATTACTGTTTTCTTGATATTCACCGAGAGTATTATTTTTGCACACTTTGTTAGTACAATGTCCAACAATTGTTGTAGATCTTTTGCATTATCCGCCACCAATACTGTGCCATCTGCATAGCGTATATTGTTTATATTACAACACCTCTAATAGTATTCCCGGCTTCTCTTTGAACTCTCTCAATATTACTTTGCTATATAGGGAGAAGAGATCCGGTGACAAAACACATCCCTGACCTCCTCCTAGCTTTATTTGTTCATAACTGCCCTCTTTATTTCCCATTTTAATTGCTGCTACTTGGTTCCAATAAATATTTATTTTTGTTTATTAATCTAAGATCTTTCCCATCAGCGTTGATATCTTATAACATTTTAATTAGTTCATCATATTTTACAGTGATACGGAAATATACTCCGAATTTACAATCCTCACCATGTCTCTTCCTAGTACCAATCCCACAATGGATCGTTGTAGTAGCAATCCTCGCCATGGGTCACAGTAGTACCAATCTCAACCATGGTCGCTGTAGTACGACTCTCCACTTTGGATCGTTGTAGTCCCACCAAGAGTCCCGGAGTGCCAGTCCCAACATAGGTCCCGTTGTGCCAGTCCCACCATAGGTCCTGTAATGCCAGTTCCACCATAGGTCCTGTAATGCCAGTTCCAACATAGGTCCCGTTGTGCCAGTCCCACCATAGGTCCTGTAATGCCAGTTCCACCATAGGTCCTGTAATGCCAGTTCCACCATAGGTCCCGTTGTGCCAGTCCCACCATAGGTCCCGTTGTGCCAGTCCCACCATAGGTCCTGTAATGCCAGTCCCACCATAGGTCCTGTAATGCCAATACGTGTCGGGGATAATGCGTGTAATCAGATATGAGTGCACATACTTCGTTTCGCCATATGTACATCACACCTGCTGGTGATAAAATATACATGATGATAATGACATTACATGACACATGCCAGTGATGACATTACATGACACATGCCAGTGATGACATTACATGACACATGAATGCATCCCTCACAATGTTGTAGCTTGCACCAATATTATAATAGTGACCTTCAACAGCACAGTCATTAACAGGCCTATTTCACCATGAGTACAGTTATAGACAAGCTAAACAAACAGTCACACTTATATACCAAGTGAGCGCCTACACACCAGAGCGACCACCAGTAGAGCGCCTGTGAGTATCAGAGCGGTCTGCCGCGCCGTGGCACAGACCTATTACACCATGATTACAGTCATAGACAGGCCTATTTAATCACGGGACTGTTTACCGTTTCGTGTGGACAGGCTCAAAGACCCCTCTGCCATACACCGCAAGGTACTATATTGGCAGTAAATGACAGTTTATACGTAGGTTATGGCTTTTCCATTGTGTCTCCTCTGTGTCTCCTCTCTGTCTCATTTGTGTCTCCTATGTGTCTCATCTGTATCTTAACTCTGTCTCGTTTGCATCTCATCTGTATCCCGTCTGTATCACCTTTGTCTAATCTGTACCTGACCTCTGTCTCATCTGTATCTCATCTGTCTCATTACTGTCTCATCTCTCTCACATGGGTGTCTACCTTGTATCATCACATCTCTGCCTTATGTCTCTCATCTGTGTCTCATCTGTATTTCATGTCTTATCTGTAACTCATATGTGTCTCACCTGTCTCGTCTGTGTCTCATGAGTGTCTCAAGTGTGTCTCACCTGTATCTCATCTGTGTCTCATTTTTATCGCATTGGTACATAATCTGCATCTCATCTGTGTCTCATCTGTATCTAACCCCTGTCTCATGTCTGTCTCATCTGTATCTGATATGTGTCTCATCTGTGTCCTTTCAGAACACATCTTCCTTATACTGGCAACTTTGTGGGAATTCCTCATTTTATCTTCTCTCATTCGTTGGTATTAGTAATCTGTCTGTGTTAGTGTCACCAGCCCTACGACTTTTCTCATCTCTTGATGGAATCTAGGCAGAATCCCTCACGACACGTACAATTAATATATGGACGTGCTTGACAGTTCACGCCAGACACCAAACAAATGAGTTTTAATTAAGACGTTCACTACACAGCGACAACGCCAGGCCCCTAGACCATTGATCATCACGACCGCTATCTGTCCGGACAGCATCTGTCACACGAAGCATTGATAGCCCACACGTCATCTCAGACCACCGACAGGACACGGGTGATCTCTAGCCAATAACTGGCAAATGCGTCTTTCAAATACCATGTTCTAAGCAGTTTCAAGAACAAATACAGCCATTTCTCAAGTTATTTATTGGCTGCTTGAAAACATACCTTTCTCGTTACAAAATATCAACACATTCGTTCGTACGACAATATACGACTCAATACCCAAGACATCTCTGTCTGATTTCTCACACAAGCCAGTTCATTTCAGACATGGCCAGACAAGCTGTGAGAGAGAGAGAACGAACGAACGAAATTTATTTTCAAAGGGTAACAAATTGGGCACGCATGCCTGCCTTAAATTCGGCCCTTTCAATCACTCATTTTTCGTTCATCAATAGTGCATGATACATTCACATAGGAAAAAATCATTGTCAAATGAATGTTGTAAACATAAACAATGCATATTATAATGTTTTGAGATACATGCTTCACCCATCCACCCATTCCCCATCCACCCACACATCCCTACACACACACACACAACCCCCACCCAACCACACAAATACAACCCCAGGAACACATACATGCCCCACCCATCCACCCATCCCCCATATCCCACACACAGCCCCATCTTCACACATCTCCCCAACCACACAATCTCCCGCTCACCACACATCCCCCCACACATACATCGCCCACCCACCCACACACCCCAGGCACACATACATGCACCCACACATCCCCTACCTACACGCATCTCCCCACATACCCACACACATTCTCCACCCACCAGCACTCACCCACCCACAAATCCTCCACCACCCACCCACACACCCCCAACCATCTAGCCAAACACACATCCCACAAACACACATACCCTACCCACACATATCCCCGCCAACCCACACATCCCTCACCGACCCAGACACAAAACCCGCATCCACCCACATATCCCCAACTTACACACATCCCCACCCACACAATCTCTACCAACCCACCCACATATCCCTCACCGATCCTCCAACTTACACACACCCACCCATCCACCCACACAACCTCAACCCACTCACAACCAGAGAGAGAGAGAGAGAGATAGAGAGAGAGAGAGAGCGAGAGAGAGAGAGAGAGAGAGAGAGAGAGAACACAAGTCATCTTCACTGTGTCTATCAGTATCTACCCATGGCAGTATAATTGCAAGAAAAACGCGAAGAACAACTTATGGAGATAAACATGAAGCAACAACTTTTGGAGATAAACATAAAGCAACAGCTTCTGGAGATACATATGAAGCAACAGCTTCTGGAGATAAATATGAAGCAATAACTTCTGGAGATAAACATGAAGCAACAGCTTCTGGAGATAAATATGAAGCAATAACTTCTGGAGATAAACATGAAGCAACAGCTTCTGGGGATAAATATGAAGCAACAACTTCTGGAGATACATATGAAGCAACAACTTCTGGAGATAAATATGAAGCAATAACTTCTGGAGATAAACATGAAGCAACAGCTTCTGGAGATAAATATGAAGCAACAACTTCTGGAGATAAATATGAAGTAACAACTTCTGGAGATAAATATGAAGCAACAACTTCTGGAGATAAATATGAAGCAACAACTTCTAGATATAAATATGAAGCAACAACTTCTGGAGATAAACATGAAGCAACAACTTCTGGAGATAAACATGAAGTAACAACTTCTGGAGATAAATATGAAGCAACAACTTCTGGAGATAAATATGAAGCAACAACTTCTAGATATAAACATGAAGCAACAGTCAGCAGAACAATCTGACGCCATCACATACCCCACACATACACCCCAAACAGACATCCCACATAGACACCCCACACAGACACCCCACACAGACCCCTGCACAGACACCCAACACAGACACCCCACATTCCCCGCATAGACATCCCACCTACCTTCCAGCACACTCCCCACACAGATACCCCACCTTCCCTTCATCACACCCCCATACAGACACCCCACGTCCCCATTCGCACATCCCCCACACAGACACCCCACCTCCCCACCCACACATCCCCACAATCTGACGCCATCACATACCCCACACATACACCCCAAACAGACATCCCACATAGACACCCCACACAGACACCCCACACAGACCCCTGCACAGACACCCAACACAGACACCCCACATTCCCCGCATAGACATCCCACCTACCTTCCAGCACACTCCCCACACAGATACCCCACCTTCCCTTCATCACACCCCCATACAGACACCCCACGTCCCCATTCGCACATCCCCCACACAGACACCCCACCTCCCCACCCACACATCCCCCACACAGACACCCCACCTCCCCACCCACACATCCCCCACACAGACACCCCACCTCCCCACCCACACATCCCCCACACAGACACCTCACCTCCCCACCCACACATACCCCACACAGACACCCTACCTCCCCACCCACACATCCCCCACACAGACACCCTACCTCCCCACCCACACGTCCCCCACACAGACACCCCACCTCCCCACCCACACATCCCCCACACAAACACCTCACCTCCCCACCCACACGTCCCCCACACAGACACCCCACCTGCCCACCCACACATCCCCCACACAGACACCTCACCTCCCCACCCACACGTCCCCCACACAGACACCTCACCTCCCCACCCACACATCCCCCACACAGACACCCTACCTCCCCACCCACACATCCCCCACACAGACACCTCACCTCCCCACCCACACGTCCCCCACACAGACACCTCACCTCCCCACCCACACATCCCCCACACAGACACCCTACCTCCCCACCCACACATCCCCCACACAGACATCCTACCTCCCCACCACACGTCCCCCACACAGACACCCCACCTCCCCACCCACACATCCCCCACACAGACACCCTACCTCCCCACCCACACGTCCCCCGCACAGACACCCTACCTCCCCACCCACACATCCCCCACACAGACACCCCACCTCCCCACCCACACATCCCCACACAGACACCCCACCTCCCCACCCACACGTCCCCCACACAGACACCCTACCTCCCCACCCACACATCCCCCACACAGACACCCTACCTCCCCACCCACACATCCCCCACACAGACACCTCACCTCCCCACCCACACGTCCCCCACACAGACACCTCACCTCCCCACCCACATATCCCCCACACAGACACCCCACCTCCCCACCCACACATCCCCCACACAGACACCCTACCTCCCCACCCACACGTCCCCCACACAGACACCCTACCTCCCCACCCACACATCCCCCACACAGACACCTCACCTCCCCACCCACACGTCCCCCACACAGACACCTCACCTCCCCACCCACACATCCCCCACACAGACACCCTACCTCCCCACCCACACATCCCCCACACAGACACCCTACCTCCCCACCACACGTCCCCCACACAGACACCCCACCTCCCCACCCACACGTCCCCCGCACAGACACCCTACCTCCACACCCACACATCCCCCACACAGACACCCCACCTCCCCACCCACACATCCCCCACACAGACACCCCACCTCCCCACCCACACGTCCCCCACACAGACACCCTACCTCCCCACCCACACATCCCCCACACAGACACCCTACCTCCCCACCCACACATCCCCCACACAGACACCTCACCTCCCACCCACACGTCCCCCACACAGACACCTCACCTCCCCACCCACACATCCCCCACACAGAAACCCCACCTTCCCACCCACACATCCCCCACACAGACACCCCACCTCCCCACCCACACGTCCCCCACACAGACACCCTACCTCCCCACCCACACGTCCCCCACACAGACACCCAACCTCCCCACCCACACATCCCCCACAGAGACACCCCACCTCCCCACCCACACATCCCCCACACAGACACCCCACCTCCCCACCCACACGTCCCCCACACAGACACCCTACCTCCCCACCCACACATCCCCCACACAGACACCCCACCTACCTTCCAGCACACTCCCCACACAGATACCCTACCTCCCCATCATCACACCCTTATACAGACACCCCACGTCCCCATCTGCACATCCCTCACACAGACACCGCACCCCCCCCCCCCCCACCCACACATCCCCCACACAGACACCCTACCTCCCCACCACACGTCCCCCACACAGACACCCCACCTCCCCACCCACACATCCCCCACACAGACACCCTACCTCCCCACCCACACGTCCCCCGCACAGACACCCTACCTCCCCACCCACACATCCCCCACACAGACACCCCACCTCCCCACCCACACATCCCCACACAGACACCCCACCTCCCCACCCACACGTCCCCCACACAGACACCCTACCTCCCCACCCACACATCCCCCACACAGACACCCTACCTCCCCACCCACACATCCCCCACACAGACACCTCACCTCCCCACCCACACGTCCCCCACACAGACACCTCACCTCCCCACCCACATATCCCCCACACAGACACCCCACCTCCCCACCCACACATCCCCCACACAGACACCCTACCTCCCCACCCACACGTCCCCCACACAGACACCCTACCTCCCCACCCACACATCCCCCACACAGACACCTCACCTCCCCACCCACACGTCCCCCACACAGACACCTCACCTCCCCACCCACACATCCCCCACACAGACACCCTACCTCCCCACCCACACATCCCCCACACAGACACCCTACCTCCCCACCACACGTCCCCCACACAGACACCCCACCTCCCCACCCACACGTCCCCCGCACAGACACCCTACCTCCACACCCACACATCCCCCACACAGACACCCCACCTCCCCACCCACACATCCCCCACACAGACACCCCACCTCCCCACCCACACGTCCCCCACACAGACACCCTACCTCCCCACCCACACATCCCCCACACAGACACCCTACCTCCCCACCCACACATCCCCCACACAGACACCTCACCTCCCACCCACACGTCCCCCACACAGACACCTCACCTCCCCACCCACACATCCCCCACACAGAAACCCCACCTTCCCACCCACACATCCCCCACACAGACACCCCACCTCCCCACCCACACGTCCCCCACACAGACACCCTACCTCCCCACCCACACGTCCCCCACACAGACACCCAACCTCCCCACCCACACATCCCCCACAGAGACACCCCACCTCCCCACCCACACATCCCCCACACAGACACCCCACCTCCCCACCCACACGTCCCCCACACAGACACCCTACCTCCCCACCCACACATCCCCCACACAGACACCCCACCTACCTTCCAGCACACTCCCCACACAGATACCCTACCTCCCCATCATCACACCCTTATACAGACACCCCACGTCCCCATCTGCACATCCCTCACACAGACACCGCACCCCCCCCCCCCCCCCCACCCACACATCCCCCACACAGACACTCACACGGTGGGATGCACCAGCCCTGGCCGCCCTGCGACACTTAAACAGTCAGCTTGTATTAATAGCTGACACATTTCCCGGACCTGAAGTCACGACCTGTCAGACAGATTCCCTCATAATTCCACCCAAAGCAATTTGTCTCGGGCTGGGGGAGACCGACAGCCACACATAATAACTGTAGCAGTTGTAACTACTTGACCACATGATGGACGTGATGTGGCCGGCAGACGGTGGCTGGCTAGTCTCGTTCCGGTGTGGTCAACAGAAGACAAATGACCGGAACCAGCAGCAACGGCGAGTTGGTCGTTCAAGGGCACAGCCAAATCTTCTTGTACGGAAACTGGTCTGACGGCAGGTCAGTAGAATATGTACAGAGCATTGTGCTTGGTCAACTAGTGGGCGTTCACTAGACACCCGTAAATAGCCCGCACATGCTGGGGTTAACTGCGACGTCATGTACACGACGTACAATTAATTGGAATGTTGAGTGGTTAGTGCGATGGTCTGTCAACTCAGTGGTCCCGGTTCAAGCCCTGGGGCAGACAGGATGATTGTTTCTGAACTGTTGGTATCCGCGGTCGACCCACCCTCACCGGTGGCAGGTAATTTTCAGAAACTTCTGGGAATTGTCAGCAAACAGGTGGTGAGGAAGGGAAGAGAACACACACACACACACATGCACACACACACACACACACACACACACACACACACACACATATATATATATATATATATATATATATATATATATATATATATATATATATAAGCACACACGAGGGAGAGTCAATAAGTAAGTCACACAGTTCTGTGGGATGGCCGGTAAATGTAGTTGGGTGACAGGAACATCGAACTTTATATTCAGGTTCGTCGGGTGGCGCTAGTTGTCTTATGCACATGCACAGCGCATAAACAAAATGGCGATTGTACTTACGGAGTGTAAAAACAAAAGAGCAACGTACTGTTGTGCGTTTGTTTGTTTGGTGTGTGGGCGAAAGGACTGCCTGCGAAGGACATTCATAAGGAAATGCTTCCTGTTTGTGCTGACAAATGTTTGTCCCGTAAAGCGGTGCATAACTGGGTAGAAAACATTCTTCTTCGCCTGGTGTACAAACATTTACGCCATCAGCAGGGAAGGTTATGCTGACAGTGTCAATGAGTGCTTGTAACATATTTCAAGAAGAAAGGTGACAATATGAATTCTGAATCGTACTGTGAAGTTCTATCGATACTTTATGATGCAATTCAAAGAAAACGTCCAGGACTGCTGACTAGAGGAGTGTTGCTTCTTCATGACAATGCCAGACCACATACGGCTCGATTAACTCAGGAGAAAATTAACCAACTTAGGTAGGTGGGAACATCCACCTTACAGCCCCAACTTAGCCCCTGACAATTTCCACCTTTTTGGTCCACTGAAAACCCACCTTGGCGGGAGACATTTCGCGAATGACGCCGAAGTTGAATGTGAAGTGAAAACGTGGTTTAGAAAACAGAGCACGAAGTTCTATGCTGCCGGTTTGAGAGGACTGATAAAACGATGGGATAAGTGCATCAATATTGGTGGAAATTATGTTGAGAAATAAAGGGACAATCTATATATAAAAATAAAATAATTTTTCAAGTTGTTATATACATATATATCAGTCAAGCTGAAAAACATCTGATGGCCGCAGAAATGTGGTTTCTGAGGAAAATGCAAAGAATATCATGGACAGACAGAAAAACCAATGACCAAGTACGACAGGAGACAAATGACAATCGTAAATTGATTAGAGAAATTAGACGTAGACAGTAAAAAAATTTTTGGACATGTTATGAGAAGAAATGGATTAGAGAACTTAGTGACAACTGGCAAGTTCGAAGGAAACAGACCAAGAGGAAGACCGAGAGGAAAATACCTGGATGGCTTGGCCACATGGCATGGACGAGACAGGAACACTGAGCTGATCCACAACTCTGGTGATCGAGTGAAATGGGGAGTCATGACCGCCGACGCTTTCCGGCATGGCACATGATATATATATATATATATATATATATATATATATATATATATATATATATATATATATATATATATATATATATATATATATATATATATATATTAATTGGCACCTTTCCGTCTTGACAGACGATAGTTTGGTACATTGTGCTTCAAAAAGGCTTAATAATTACGACCCATGGCGGTGGCGAGTGTGGCTGGTAAGGCCAATTCTTGCTGCAAATGTTTGCCCACAGTAGGTGCATGTGAAAACATGGTCACTTCCACCATTTTGCACCATCTTACGTCTCTCACGCTCTGTGTGTGCTTTATCTCCAATCATTTTCTCCTTTCTCTTTATTCCATTTCTGATAGTTGCCATCCATGCAACACGTTCAGCGGCGACGTGCTCCCAATGTGCATTATCAATGCCTGTATCAATCATGTCCCGCTTACACACATCTTTGTATCGTAGTAGAGGCCGACCCTGAGATCTTCTACCCGTCTGTAATTCACCAAAAAAGATGTCCTTTGGTATTCTACCATCATCCATCCTCCTAACGTGTCCTATCCATCTAAGTCTACGAAGACTGAGCATGGAATACACCGTCACAACCTGATCTTTCCAATACTTCAGTATTTGTGATTTTGTCTTGCCACTTAATACCAAGTATTCTTCGCAGACACCGCATATGAAAGCTGTTTAAACGTTTCTCTTGGCGTGAGTAAGTTGCCCAGGTTTCACTGCCATAAAGAAGAGTACTAAGGACACAGGCTTGGTAGACGAGGACTTTTGTTTTGGCAGTAAGCTTCCTGTTCCCCCAGACTCTTTTTGCTAACATGTTCATTGTTGTTGCTGCCTTGCCAATCCTGATGTTGATTTCCTGATCGAGGGATAATTTGCTATTTACCTCTGATCCTAGATATGTAAAATGATCTACTATCTCCAGTTCGGCGTCGTCAATAAAGATTGATGGTACACCATGTGCACCTTGTGACATAATCTGTGTCTTCTTTTTGTTAATTGTTAAATCAAATTCAGACCAAGCATTGGAGAATGCAGATAGTAGATGTTGTAATTCTTCCTCAGAGTGGGTCGTAATCGCAGCATCATCCGCAAAAAGCAACTCTCTGATCAGTACCCTGCTAATTTTGGTTTTGGCCTTCAATCTCTGAGCATTATAGAGGCCACCATCTGAGCGTGAGTGAATGTATATACCGTCATCCTGATCACGAAAGGCATATTTCAGTAGAAGTGAAAAGTATATCCCAAAGAGGGTGGGGGATAGTACACAACCTTGCTTAACTACACTCTTGATTTCAAACTCTTCTGAAGTTGAGCCATCAAACTTGATTATACCTTTCATGCCTGTGTGGAACGATTCCACAATGGACAGAAGAGTTGGTGGGCAGCCAATCTTCTTTAGTGCTTTGAACAGACCCTCACGACTGACCAAATCGAATGCCTTTGTGAGGTCAATGAAGGCAATAAACAGTGGCTGATTTTGTTCCCGGCATTTTTCTTGCATCTGTCGCAATGAGAATAACATATCAATGGTAGACCGGTTCTGACGGAAGCCGCACTGTGATTCGGGGTAGACTTGATCTCCCAGGACTTGAAGTCTGTGCAGGACAATTCTGGCAAATACTTTCCCAACAATACTCAGAAGTGAGATACCCCTATAGTTGTTACAGTCGCTCCGATCTCCCTTGTTCTTGTACAGCGTTATGATGTTTGAATCTTTGAAATCCTGTGGGACTTGTCCTTCTCGCCAGCATAGCTCTATTAGCTGGTGGATCTGTAGAGTGAGTGTGTCTTGCCCACTCCTGATCACCTCTATTGGAATCCCATCCTTACCTGGAGCCTTGCCAGATGCAAGCTCATTTATAGCACACTTAATTTCTGTTATAGTGGGAAGTGTGTCCAGGTGGTCAAGAATTGGCACGGCCTCTATGGCGTTGAGGGCACCATCCGCTAGCTTGGTCTCACTTGAGTAAAGCTATAAATAGTGCTCGACCCATCTATCCATCTGCTGTTTCTTATCAGTGATGATTTCTCCAGTCAAGGTTTTCAGCGGTGCACTTCTTTTGATCATTGGACCACAGGCTTTCTTTATCCCTTCATATATGCTTCTGATGTTTCCCTTATCACTTGCGATTTGAATAGACTCACATAACTTGATCCAATAGTCATTCGCACACTGCCTGGCAGCCTTTTGTACATCCTTCCTCGCTTGCTTCAGCTCACTCAGAGTGTTACGCGTTGGTCTTTCCTTGTTTGTTAAGAGAGCTATCTTCTTTTTATCAATCAAGGGCTGCAGTATCTGGCTGTTTACCGCAAACCAGTCCTGCCTCTTATGATCCACAGTGTCGTAAACCCCTACCGCTGTTTTATAAATAGTTTCCTTATGTTTACTCCATTTATCATTTACTATACAATTTTCTGATGTATCATTGAAAGCGTCTTCAAGTTGCTGTTCAAATTCAAAGCACTTTCCAGGGTGAGTGTTAGTAATATTAATCCTGGGGCTAGACTTGTGTTTAGCTGTGTAGATTCTCTTTGGTCTCAGTCTAACCCTTGCAACAACCAAAGAATGATCTGTATCACAGTCAGCACTGTGGTAACTTCGAGTTAATGATGTATGGTTCAGATGTTGTCCCCTTGTGATAATGAAGTCCAGCTGATGCCAATGGCTGGATCTTGGATGTTTCCAGGTGACCTTATGCATCTCTTTTGTTTTAAAAAAGGAGTTTGTAATACATAGGTCACTTCTAGTGCAATGCTCCAGCAGCCTTTGCCCATTATCATTCATGCGACCGATGTTGTATTTTCCAAGGCACACTGGCCATGAACTCGAGTCCTTGCCCACACGAGCATTGAAATCACCGAGCCTATAAATGTAGTCGGATTTTGGAACTGCCTTGATCGCAGAGTCTAGCTGCTCATAGAACGTATCCTTCACATCATCAGAGGAAGCGAGTGTCGGTGCATATGCAGTGAGAATGGTGGCAAATCCACAAGAGGTTTCCAAGCGCAGTGATAATAATCTTTCATTACCTCCAGCTGGGATATCAATCATTCCCAGTAGCGAATTCTTCACTGCAAAGCCCACACCATGTTGCCTTTTTTCTGCCTGCCTTCTTACCTTAAAAAAAAAAAGGTGTAATTGTTTTCCCTGAGTGACCCTTCCTCAGCGAGGCGAGTCTCCTGCAGGCCAGCAATATCAATGTTAAGACGATTGAGTTCAGCATCAATCACAGCCGTTTTTCTCACATCGTCAATATTTGTCAAGTCAGTGGAAAATCCTGGACACATGGTTCTCACGTTCCAGGTTGCAAGCCGTAGCTTGAGGTTTCTATTCTTTTTATTAGTACCTGGTGCATTGGTTTTACAGCCTGCGATCCAGATGTTGTCCTAGCCCCAAGCACCCATTGAAGCAGGCAGGCTGTGGCGGATCAGCACCCATTTGGCTGGGGGGTGCCCAGCTTGAGGCGGGCAGTAGCTGATCAGTGACACCTGTAGGTGTCTCCCACCGTCAGAGGCAACGCGTGGCGCCCCATGTCTACCCCAACTGACAAGGACTTATAACCCCTAACAGTTGCCTCTCGCTTTGATTCCGAGACCGGTTAAGACCAGGGATGGAGTTATTGCCTCTCCATAGCACAAAGCCTGGGCTAAAATAAAGAAATCATGTGTTGCCCATGCAGCATGATCCCTCTCTCGGCCTGCCTAGTTCACTCCAGAGGAAAGTTGACACCTATAATCTGGAACAAGACAAGCTGCAGAAGCTGCCGGATCAGCAAAGCAATGCTCTAACTGTCCGCCTGTCGGAGCTTCGATCCTAGAACAGCTGCCAACCAAGGCTTAGGGCCTGGTCTGCCCTGCTATGACTTATTTTGTCTTTGGGTTGCATTTCCTGGCACCAGGATAAGGCTAGTACCCTTCCAATTGCCCTCTTCCGCCCGAAGCCGTTGGCACAATGTGGGGTGTCGGGTTTGGTAAGCGCCGCCCAACATTCGGCGCTGACAGAAAGCAGGTAGTACCGTCTACTGTCATACGGTAGCTCAGTCATATCTGACTAAGACCTGACTCATATATATATATATATATATATATATATATATATATATATATATATATATATATATATATATATATATATATATATATATATATGCACCTGTTTCTTTTTTCTCAGGAGCTTTTATTCAAAAAGTATGATAATTATACAAAATATACATGTATATGTCATGTAAACATCGGTATTCAACATAACCCCCATCAGCTTGTACAGCTTTATGCCAGCACGAAACAGGTGCATGTATTCCTTGCCTGTACCAGATTGTGTCTTGATCATGTAGTCATTTCTTCACTGCATGAATCACTCCTTCATCATCTTCAAACTTTGTCCCACCGAGTGCATCTTTATGTGGACTAAATAGATAAAAATCACAGCTTGCCAAATCAGGTTGGATGGGGTAGTACAGTCCAAACCAATTTGTTGATTGCTTGCCGTGTTGTCAGCGCGCGTTGTCGTGAAGGAGAAACAGGTCTGCTGGATTCTTGTGCTGCTGAACTCTGCGAAAACTTTGATTGAGTTTTTTTCCAATGTCTTAATGTAAGCTTGCGAACTGATTGTCTCTCCTCTTAGCATAACATCCACAAGAATCACACCTTCAATGTTCCATGACCTTTCCAGCTGAAGTGGTTGTGTGAATTTCTCTCTTTGTGGTGATTGCGGATGATGCCACTCCATTGACCGTCTTTTTGTCTCAAGTAAAAAGTAATGTGCCCAGGTTTCATGACCTGTTATCTATTTATACGCGGGTAAGTTAATAAGTAAGTCACAAATGGCTGTAGAAAAATAACTAACTATGATGACAATTTGAAACCAGTTTATTTTTTATATATGTGGCGAACAGATTGGAAGAGAACAAGCTTCATCCCAATAACTAAATAGGGCAATCTGAAACTACTGAACTTACCAAGATATCACGAAAACGCAAAATAGATGTCGAAGAGAAATTTAAAAAAAATGAGTTATAAAATTTTCATGTAATTAAAATAGATGCAAGACGGGAACGGGAGCAGCGGCCGAATATGAATCAAATGAGACGCTACCCGCCAGGAACTGGGCGAAGCTGGGCCGGGTCGTCTTTTTTGGGAACGGGAACGGGAGCAGGAGCCGAATATGAATTAAATGAGACGCTCCCTGCCAGGGTCTGGGCGAAGCTGGGCAGGGTCAGACAGACAGACAGAGAGACAGACAGATAGATAGTCTGGAACGGGAACGGGAGCTTATATGACTACTTAAATGAATTAAATGAGATGCTCCCCACGATTCGCACTGCGAGCGCTAACAAGTCAAGTCGCATTATCCTGTCAAGAAGCCTGATACGTGGGAAAATGTCACGTAGAAAGTCCAACAACAAGAAACACGCTGTTGCCAAGATGTGCAGCGTGGGAGCCGACAACAAGAAGAAGAACGTCGAGAGCCCACCTGCTAGCTGCACCAAAGAGCCTGATACTACAGCCATCACTGAAGCTACTACGAGGGAGAAGATTGACAGCCCAACACAGTCAAGAACCAAGACAGCAGAGAAGGAGGAGAAAGACACCAGAGTCGGAAACACCGACTCAAAAACAGTCCGATGGGTTGTCAAGCGGATTCCCGTGGAGCTGACAGATGAAGAAATTCTGAAGCAGCTACGTGAAGAGAATCTTCCCATTCGATTCTTGAAGGCGGAGCGGCTTCTCACCTACTCCAAGATACCTACAACCTTGGCAGTAGTGACATCGGAGGGCAGCGAAATTCCGATCACAGTATCAATCAGCAAGAAAACTCAACAGCCAGAGAGATTCATCCCAAGAGTCAATCAATGTTCAAGATGCCAGAGGGCCGGCCACAGCAGAGCAACGTGTCGCAGTAAGACGGAAATCTGTCGATACTGCGCCGCTCACCACGGCTTCAAGGAGTGTCCGCTGGCCAAGCTGGACACGGACTTCCGAGCACCCAACAACAAAAGAAAGTGCGCCAACTGCCTGGGCAAACATGGAACAAGATACATGAGCTGTCCGTACCTGCAGAGACACAGAGACGTCTTAAAGATCGCCATCATCACAAAGACACCATTCAAGGAAGCAATGCAGAGGGGCGAGACAGCCACGGGTATAGCACAAGCTGAAAGAGATCAACTTCAAAAGCAGATAGACGAGTTGAAGAAACAAGTCAAGGCACTGCTGACGACGACTCCGACCAGCGATAATGAGAAGCTGCTGGCCGACATGAAAGAAATCCAGCTCAACATCAAACAAGAGATTCAGCGCATGGCTGAGATAAAGAAGGAGAACGAAGAAATCCTACAAATGATCAAGACCGAAAGAGAACTGCATAGAGCTGAAATGGAACTCTTTCAAAACAAACCAACAGAAGCCACACAAGAACTCACAGAAAAACCGCAAGAAGAAACCCTAGAGACCGAGTCTGAACAGCAAGCGATCTCTGAAGGAGGCACAGAATACCCAGTCGACAAGGAGGAACTCAAGCGCGAGGAATTCAGAAGGCGCTGGGAAGAAAAAGAAAAGAAGAAGCCTAAAAAACTCCGGGGGAAACCGATGGTATACCCAGTAGTACACTACAACTGTGAGGCCGACTTCGAGTACTATATCGAGGACGGTGAAATCGTCCCATGGCTGACCACGGAGGAAGAAAACGCTAGGCAGCAGATACGCAAACGCAACAGTGAAAACAGGCGTTAGGAGGAAAATGAAAACGTCGAAAAGGTCCTACAGAAACTACACAAGAAAGGCGACAAAAAGACCAAATAAAAAGTCCTTTTAAGGACTGCAACCAATCAAGCCAGGAGCCTGCACCAACAAAGAAAACAAGTGGAAACATGCACAAAGGACAGCCGCCGACCGATCCCCCAGCTGGAGTGGGATAACGAAAAGTCCTTATAAGGACTGCAGCCAGACGAGCCAGGAGCCTATACCAACAAAGAAAACTACAACAACAGAAGAACACAAAGGATAGCCGCCGACCGATCCCCCTGCTGACGTCACAGACACAAACGCTACATAACCAGTCCGAGATAGGACTCACAAGACAAGAATTAGGGCTAATAAACCCACAAAAACCACGTAACTCAACAATAACCACAGCTGATGAAGCAGGTACATGATCATGTCATAGTCATGTGATAAGTACTTACCAATGAATAAAAGAGCACGTGATTATCGTCCCATGATGCATAGGTTCTGTTTCTGACCGCTGAGAAAATATCCGGGCTTTTACAAAATCCGTCCAAAGAAGCTCAAAGAGCGGTGATTCAGTTTCTTTCATTTGAAGGATGTCGACCAGTGGACATTCATGGAAGAATGCAGGCAGCGTACGGTAACAAATGTGTGTCGAAGACAATAGTGACAGACTGGGCACGAATGTTTCGGAAAGGACGTCAGTTCACGACAGATCTTCGACGGCCGGGTCAAGCGCATATTGTTGCAACAGAAAGAAACCATCGCCAAAATTGATGCAGCAGTACAGATGAACAGTTGTCGAAGCATACGTCCGCTAGCGAAAGAATTTGATGTGTCAATTGGGATAATTCAAAAGGTCGTTCGTAAGAAACTGCAATATCGGAAGGTTCACAGTGGTTACCACGGATGTTGACCGACCACCAAAAAAAGGAACGCATGAGATGATGTTTGAACCACTTGCTGCGTTAGAGGGTGGAGGGTGATGCATTTCTCTTCCGTATAGTGGCACGCGATGAATCATGGTGTCACCACTTTGAGCCTAGCAGCAAAAGAGAGAGAAAGCCATGGAATCATGCTGGAACACCAAAAGCAAAAAAATTCAATTTAAAGGTTTCCGCTGGTAAAGTTATGCAGAGCGAATGTTTTTTTTTGACCATGAAGGGCTATTGTTGGCCGACTTTAAAGAACCTGGTGTCAACATCAACTCTACCCACTACTTGCAAACACTAGACAAGCTGCAAAAAGCCATCAAGAATAAACGACCCGGCATGCTTTCTCGCGGTGTGATTTTGTTGCACGATAATGCTCGTCCACATTTGCAAAGATTGTGCAGGAAGCATAAGCATGGAAGAAGTGGAAAATTCTGCAACATCCAGCCTATAATCCTGAATTGTCACCATGTGATTTTCCTTTGTTCGGACCTCTAAAAAAGATCTCAAGGGGCAACGATTTCACACAGATGCAGACGTAATGAACGCGGTAAACACTTGGTTCAGTGAGCAACCACAATCCTTTTTTGCGGACTGCATTCTCTGCCTACCTATGCAATGGGATGCTTGTCTGAATGCCTACAGCGACTTCTTCTGACCAACCCATGGTGCATAATTCATTCAAAATGAATGCTTTGTTTAATTCTACTACACCTATTAATGTTTCTGTCATGCTTTTGTAATAACGCCATTGGAACGGGTTTCAAATGAACGACCCTTATATATATATCATGTGCTTGCATGTGTGTATGTGCATATACGAAATAACAACACTGACAGCAGCAGTCGCCGTGTGACATACGGGCATGTCATAGACCAGCTGTGGGGCACATCTGTGTCGGTCAGTGGGTGTGGCAGGCCAATATCCAACATTTAAAGGACGACCCTTTGGTGATGACAAAATCAGGACAATGAAATATGTTGGGTGTGTGAGAAGATAATACACAAGCCGGCCGAGGAGGGAAGCGGATGCCAGCTATGTTTTGACTAAACATACAGTCTCAAGTAGATAGTACACCACACATTGACTAAACATACAGTCTCAAGTAGATAGTACACCACACATTGACTAAACATACAGTCTCAAGTAGATAGTACACCACACATTGACTAAACATACAGTCTCAAGTAGATAGTGCACCACACATTGACTAAACATACAGTCTGGAGTAGATAGTGCACCACACATTGACTAAACATACGGTCTCGAGTAGATAGTACACCACACATTGACTACACATACGGTCTCAAGTAGATAGTGCACCACACATTGACTAAACATACGGTCTCAAGTAGATAGTACACCACACATTGACTAAACATACAGTCTGGAGTAGATAGTGCACCACACATTGACTAAACATACGGTCTGGAGTAGATAGTACACCACACATTGACTACACATACGGTCTCAAGTAGATAGTGCACCACACATTGACTAAACATACGGTCTCAAGTAGATAGTACACCACACATTGACTAAACATACAGTCTGGAGTAGATAGTACACCACACATTGACTAAACATACACTCTCAAGTAGATAGTACACCACACATTGACTAAACATACAGTCTGGAGTGAATAGTACACCACACATTGACTAAACATACAGTCTCAAGTAGATAGTACACCACACATTGACTAAACATACAGTCTCAAGTAGATAGTACACCACACATTGACTAAACATACGGTCTCAAGTAGATAGTACACCACACATTGACTAAACATACGGTCTCAAGTAGATAGTGCACCACACATTGACTAAACATACGGTCTCAAGTAGATAGTGCACCACACATTGACTAAACATACGGTCTCAAGTAGATAGTGCACCACACATTGACTAAACATACGGTCTCAAGTAGATAGTACACCACACATTGACTAAACATACGGTCTCGAGTAGACATTTCACCACACATTGACTAAACATACGGTCTCAAGTAGATAGTGCACCACACATTGACTAAACATACGGTCTCAAGTAGTTAGTGCACCACACATTGACTAAACATACGTTCTCAAGTAGTTAGTGCACCAGACATTGACTAAACATACAGTCTGGAGTAGATAGTACACCACACATTGACTAAACATACGGTCTCAAGTAGATAGTACACCACACATTGACTAAACATACGGTCTCAAGTAGATAGTACACCACACATTGACTAAACATACGGTCTCAAGTAGTTAGTGCACCAGACATTGACTAAACATACGGTCTCAAGTAGATAGTACACCACACATTGACTAAACATACGGTCTCAAGTAGATAGTACACCACACATTGACTAAACATACGGTCTCAAGTAGGTAGTGCACCAGACATTGACTAAACATACGGTCTCAAGTAGATAGTGCACCACTTCTTCTTCTTCTTCAGCGTTCGAGCCATTGAGGTTCTTTGCTACAAATACAATCCGTCTCCATTCGTCTCTCTGGTGGACCTTCTCTTGCCAGTCGTTGATTCCAAGTGCTTGTAGATCTGTATATGTATTATCTCTCCACCGCCTTCTTGGTCTACCTCGGGGTCTACGGTCATTTATTTCCTGAGTGTAAGCGAGTGTTGTTTCCCTATTATCTTCCATTCTTTCTATATGCCCCAGCCATTGTAGTCTATTAGCCTTCATGATACCAGTGATTAGCGGGGACTTAAACAGATCATAAATGTCTTTGTTACTTCTTTTTTTCCACTCTCCACTTTGTGTATCCCTAATGGGTCCAAAGATGCGTCTTAAAATTTTGTTCTCAAAGGTTTGTAACAAGGCTTCGTCTCCTTCGTTGTACTCCAGGTTTCAGAGCCACACAGCACAACTGGTCTGATCAGTGTTTTGTATATTGTGATTTTGGTGTTACGAGATAGCGCCTTTGATTTTAGTAGATGTTGTAGTGCATAGTATATCTTATTTCCAGAGTTGATTCTAGTTTGTATTTCTTCCCTTATGATGTTGGAGCAGTTGAAGATTGTACCCAGGTAGTGCACCACACATTGACTAAACATACGGTCTCAAGTAGATAGTGCACCACACATTGACTAAACATACGGTCTCAAGTAGATAGTGCACCACACGTTGACTAAACATACAGTCTGGAGTAGATAGTGCACCACACATTGACTAAACATACAGTCTGGAGTAGATAGTACACCACACATTGACTAAACATACAGTCTCGAGTAGACATTTCACCACACATTGACTAAACATACGGTCTCAAGTAGATAGTGCACCACACATTGACTAAACATACGGTCTCAAGTAGATAGTGCACCACACATTGACTAAACATACAGTCTGGAGTAGATAGTACACCACACATTGACTAAACATACAGTCTGGAGTAGATAGTACACCACACATTGACTAAACATACAGTCTCGAGTAGACATTTCACCACACATTGACTAAACATAGTCTCGCGTCGATAATCCACCACACATTGACTAAACATAAAGTCTGGAGCAGATAGTGCGCCACAAATTGACTAAACATTTAGTCTCAGGTAGTCAGTCTCCCAAACGATAGTTGTATGGATGTGTAGTCAAAGACGTATGACGATTCTATGAAGTACATGGATAGTTGTATGGACGTGTAGACAAGAATTTCTGATAATTCTATGAACTACATTTGATGAGATCAACGTGAGCAAGCCAGGAGCGGATGTTCACCTTCCTAGGACCGACCGCAACTCAAGACAATGGCAGCTGCACCCAGACATGCCCACACCCGAGGTCACAGAGAGAAAGAAAAGCCAGGGAACTCTTTCAGCTAAAAGGTAATTTGATGGAACTTCACGCGAGGCCAGATTCTCGGATTGTAGAAAGCCAGTCGAGAAACTTGAACAAGTCCAAAGTTCTGTGCCTTGTTACTATCTAGGATTAAAAGCGAATCCATTCGCGTTATCTGAGCTTCTTCATCAGAATCCTTGTCCACTAGGGTCAATACAGGTCATTGATTGCCTGATCCCGTGCTTGGCACACGGCCTCTGTCGCTGGATGTGACTGGTTGGTTTCTGGGCCGAGATATTCCTCGTGATTGTGGTTGCCGCTCGGTCTGGACTGGGAGGGTGCTCAGCGGGGATCAGGTGCGCTGGATTCTCTCTTGTCCACCTTTTGCTTTCAAAACTTAAAGGTTTCTGATGAACGACTGGGGGACTCCAAGTCAGCGCGATCTGGGAAAGCCCGGCAGCTGTAAGACGTCTGTCGAGTTGAATCTGTCACCCACACTCTGTTGCTGGTCTGTCGTATTGACTAGACTATCTTCTGTCACCCACACTCTGTTGCTGGTCTGTCGTATTGACTAGACTATCATCTGTCACCCACACTCTGTTGCTGGTCTGTCGTATTGACTAGACTATCTTCTGTCACCCACACTCTGTTGCTGGTCTGTCGTATTGACTAGACTATCTTCTGTCACCCACACTCTGTAGCTGGTCTGTCGTATTGACTAGACTATCTTCTGTCACCTACACTCTAATGCTGGTCTGTCGTATTGACTAGACTATCTTCTGTCACCTACACTCTGTTGCTGGTCTGTCGTATTGACTAGCCAGAGGACATCTTGTCCACAGCTTTCTGTCGCATAACTCAGGTCTCGCGGGAAATGTCCCTCGCTAAACATACGCGACCTCCGAACAATGAACCCAAGCTTATCCTCACCTTCCATCCACATGCCTATGCCATCAAGCACATTTTCCTGAGACACTGGTCCATCTTGGAATCCGATCCAACCACTCGTGAGGTATTCTCCAATGGTCCCAGGGTAATTTTCCTCCGTAACCAGAGCCTCAGAGACCACCTTGTGCATAGTCGCCTCCCCACAGTTACTGCATCTGTGGGCACATTCGAATGCCATCGTAAGAACTGTCTGACATGCCCATACGTTGTTCAGACACCGGAGATTGCATTTCCCCGAGGCACCTTCGCCTTGAAAGATTGTTTCACTTGTACATCCCGCAATCTGATTTATGCCATCATCTGCAAACGATGTGACATGAAATACATTGGCCAAACGGGCAGACGTCTTGCGGATCGTTTTAGAGAACACCTCAGAGACATCAATCAGGGCGCTGACAAACCGGTCCCCAACCATTTCAATTCCTCCAACCACAATGGAGCCGACGATGTA
This sequence comes from Cepaea hortensis, assembly GCA_963921405.1. Classification (NCBI taxonomy): domain Eukaryota; kingdom Metazoa; phylum Mollusca; class Gastropoda; order Stylommatophora; family Helicidae; genus Cepaea; species Cepaea hortensis. The sequence goes on along the minus strand of OY992886.1, from coordinate 114,295,309 downwards.
TGTGTCACCGCATTAAAACCCTCCTATTCCAATAGCCCTGTCAGACTCCAAATCGAATGCCAGCTAATCCAGAATCTGGGATGCATCCATCCGGCAGGCATCAATACGGTTGTGGACGCTACGGTATAACTGTGGCATCTTCCCCTATTGTTTACACTATCTATCACTATGATGTCTCCCCCCCCCCCCCCCTATATCTATACCTAACTGTCCCCACACCCTTAGATTTTCTTAGCAGACTGTTCACATATTTTTGGCTACTTTAATCTTATCTGGCAACCCACTTGTAATTTTACAGCCAACGAGCAGCTGGCCAAATCACCTTTCCTGCCCCACATGACATAGGGACAGTTCGTGTGTGTGTTTTTCCCCTTGTTTCTGTGTTCGCTGTACTTCGTTGATCTGTGGTGTCCTTGACAAAGATTCTGAGAATCGAAAGGTCGGTAGTCCTGTGTGCCGTATTGTACGCGTTTGTGTGTAGTTTATTTTATTTTATTTTATTATTCATTTTATATATTTATTGAGTGCTTCTGATTTCGGATGTTCACCTGTATTTCGCGATACGATGGATCTCCTTTGTAAGGTATGTTAACGTTGTTGATGTTATTGTTTAGTACGTTTCTTATCGCAGGAGTTTTACATACCTATTTGTTTCAAATTTATATTGTTATATCCTGCTGCAGCCGCTGCTTTTTCTTTACATTCCATATCATTTATTCCCTGGCTGCTACCCCTTCTCACCGTCCGTTTTCCTGTCGTTCGTTTTTTTTTAGTTTATATATCCATTAGTTCATGTTTACTGACCTATAGCCTATCATGCCTGCTGACAGACGGACTATGTCATCTCTCCACTACACCGTCTCCGACATATTTGCCCTCCTACCCCAGGACATGTTCCGTGCAGCTATCGGCCTCGCGCGCACTATGTTTAACATCACTCGCTTTTCTTGCCATTTAATTTTTCTGAACAACTGTCTCCGGCTCAAAATTACACCCCAAGGCTTCCGGAGCAATATTCATCTCTCGTTAGGCAAACTGGTTCCTGCTGAGACACGACTCTTCAATCGCCTGGCACAGGAGCAGTCTGTCAAGTACATGAAGCTGGCAGTGACTGTGCATCAACGACATATCTCCGAACTTAAGGACACCAAGCACAACCTGTACAGGACTCTGCATCTACTGACGTTCAACAACCAGCTTGCTTTCCATTTGATCACCTCCATCATTCAACATTATAATAGAGAGCTATACAAATGGCTATCCTAACGTAAGAAAGACAAAATTAGCCATCTACGTCCCCATGTCCCTTCCCCCATTTCGACACCCATCAACCACACCAAAGTGGTATGCATACCGCCTGACCTACCACTGTCTCCTGAAGAATATGCTGTTTTAGGGAAAGGTCTCAGTTTTGTCCCTCTACGCCCCCGTATGGACAGTCGCACCATTTTGGAAGACGTCTCCAACTTCCACAGACGACTCCGCCTCAAGTACCACCACAGAGACAAGACTGTCCTCAGTCCCACCCCACAGCTTCCTGATATTTTTCCATCTTCAACTAAATCCCGTTCCACATGGACCCCACCTTCCGGAGTTTCTAACGCGCTTGACCTCTACATAGCTGACACACTTCATGAGATTAAGCAACTTTCTTTCCCTCGCTTGAAACGCTCCAACCTATCCCCTCCCGAATGGCGTGCCCTATCCCAACTACAGCGCAGACAGGACATAGTTATCAAACCGGCGGATAAAGGGGGTACAGTGGTTGTTTGGCGCAAAGATCTATATGTCGGGGAAGTCATGTCCCAACTCAATAAACCTGATAATTATTCACCCTGCACCGAAGACCCCACTTTCTCCTATAACCGGAAGATCCAAAACACCATCAAACAGCTCATACGTGAAGATGCCTTACCACCCAGTGCTTCTTCACTTCACATCCATGACTCGGACTTGGGCAAACCCACCCTCTACATGCTGCCCAAAATACATAAACTCAAAAATCCTGGACGTCCCATAGTTTCTGCCTGCTCATGCCCGACTGAACTGATCTCAGCGTTTCTTGACAGGATTTTCCAACCTCTAGTTGCGAATCTCCCGTCATACATCAAGGATACAACGCATGCGTTACTTTCATTCAACTCTCTGCAACTGACTCCTGGGAACACATACAGACTATTCCTAATGGATGTATGTTCCCTCTATACCTCCATTCCTCACGCTGATGGACTCAGGGCGCTACAGTTCTTTCTGGATCAACGCACAGATCAAGCCATCCCTACACGCACACTTGTGAGACTCGCTGAATTGGTCCTCACCAATAATTCCTTTGAGTTCAATGGCCACTACTTTGAACAAATCAGCGGTGTCGCCATGGGCACTAAAATGGGACCCAGCTACGCATGTTTATTTATGGGACATCTGGAACACCAGATTGAACTTAGCTATGATGGTCTTCTCCCTTCTTTTTACCGACGCTACATCGATGACGGCATAGGTCTCACTGACATGTCAGAGGCGGAACTGAACCGTTTCATTAATTATGTTAATGACTTCCATCCATCAATCAAATTCACCACATAAATTTCCACCACCTCTGTCAATTTCCTTGACACCACTATTAAATTAAACCCTACAGGCCTCACAACCTCCGTGTACTACAAACCTACTGATGCTCACGGTTTCCTCATGTACAGCTCATCCCACCCCAAAAGCTGCAAAGATTCCATCCCATATTCCCAGCTACTCCGCCTTCGTCGTATCTGTCAGGACGATAATGACTTCCTCGAAAGAGCCCATGAAATGCTAGACTTTTTCCGCAGACGGTCCTACCAAGAGGACATCTTGTCCACAGCTTTCTGTCGCATAACTCAGGTCTCGCGGGAAATGTCCCTCGCCAAGCATACGCGACCTCCGAACAATGAACCCAAGCTTATCCTCACCTTCCATCCATATGCCTATGCCATCAAGCACATTTTCCTGAGACACTGGTCCATCTTGGAATCCGATCCTACCACTCGTGAGGTATTCTCCAATGGTCCCAGGGTAATTTTCCTCCGTAACCAGAGCCTCAGATACCACCTTGTGCATAGTCGCCTCCCCACAGTTACTGCATCTGTGGGCACATTCGAATGCCATCGTAAGAACTATATGACATGCCCATACGTTGTTCAGACACCAGAGATTTGCATTTCCCCGAGGCACCTTCACCTTGAAAGATTCTTTCACTTGTACATCCCGCAATCTGATTTATGTTATCTGCAAACGATGTGACATGAAATACATTGTCCAAACGGGCAGACGTCTTGCGGATCGTTTTAGAGAACACCTCAGAGACATCAATCAGGGCGCTGACAAACCTGTCCCCAACCATTTCAATTCCTCCAACCATAATGGAGTCGACGATGCATGTGTCACCGCATTAAAACCCTGCTATTCCAATAGCTCTGTCAGACTCCAAATTGAATGCCAACTAATCAACAATCTGGGATGCATCCATCCGGCAGGCATCAATACGGTTGTGGACGCTACGGTATAACTGTGGCATCTTCCCCTATTATTTACACTATCTATCACTATGATGTCCCCCCCCCCCTATATCTATACCTAACTGTCCCCACACCCTTAGATTTTCTTAGCAGACTGTTCACATATTTTTGGCTACTTTAATCTTATCTGGCAACCCACTTGTAATTTTACAGCCAACGAGCAGCTGGCCAAATCACCTTTCCTGCCCCACATGACATAGGGACAGTTCGTGTGTGTGTTTTTCCCCTTGTTTCTGTGTTCGCTGTACTTCGTTGATCTGTGGTGTCCTTGACAAAGATTCTGAGAATCGAAAGGTCGGTAGTCCTGTGTACCGTATTGTACGCGTTTGTGTGTAGTTTATTTTATTTTATTTTATTATTCATTTTATATATTTATTGAGTGCTTCTGATTTCGGATGTTCACCTGTATTTCGCGATACGATGGATCTCCTTGTAAGGTATGTTAACGTTGTTGATGTTATTGTTTAGTACGTTTCTTCTCGCAGGAGTTTTACATACCTATTTGTTTCAAATTTATATTGTTATATCCTGCTGCAGCCGCTGCTTTTTCTTTATATTCCATAGACTATCTTCTGTCACCTACACTCTGTTGCTGGTCTGTCGTATTGACTAGACTATATTCTGTCACCTACACTCTAATGCTGGTCTGTCGTATTGAGTAGACTATCTTCTGTCACCTACACTCTGTTGCTGGTCTGTCGTATTGACTAGCCAGAGGACATCTTGTCCACAGCTTTCTGTCGCATAACTCAGGTCTCGCGGGAAATGTCCCTCGCCAAACATACGCGACCTCCGAACAATGAACCCAAGCTTATCCTCACCTTCCATCCACATGCCTATGCCATCAAGCACATTTTCCTGAGACACTGGTCCATCTTGGAATCCGATCCAACCACTCGTGAGGTATTCTCCAATGACCCCAGGGTAATTTTCCGCCGTAACCAGAGCCTCAGAGACCACCTTGTGCATAGTCGCCTCCCCACAGTTACTGCATCTGTGGGCACATTTGAATGCCATCGTAAGAACTGTCTGACATGCCCATACGTTGTTCAGACACCAGAGATTGCATTTTCCCGAGGCACCTTCACCTTGAAATATTCTTTCACTTGTACATCCCGCAATCTGATTTATGCCATCATCTGCAAACGATGTGACATGAAATACATTGGCAAAACGGGCAGACGTCTTGCTGACCGTTTTAGAGAACACCTCAGGGACATCAATCAGGGCGCTGACAAACCTGTCCCCAACCATTTCAATTCCTCCAACCATAATGGAGTCGACGATGTATGTGTCACCGCATTAAAACCCTGCTATTCCAATAGCCCTGTCAGACTCCAAATCGAATGCCAGCTAATCAAGAATCTGGGATGCATCCATCCGGCAGGCATCAATACGGTTGTGGACGCTACGGTATAACTGTGGCATCTTCCCCTATTGTTTACACTATCTATCACTATGATGTTCCCCCCTCCCCCCACCCATATTTATACCTAACTGTCCCCACACCCTTAGATTTTCTTAGCAGACTGTTCACATATTTTTGGCTACTTTAATCTTATCTGGCAACCCACTTTTAATTTTACAGCCAACGAGCAGCTGGCCAAATCACCTTTTCTGCCCCACATGACATAGGGACCTTGTTTCTGTGTTCGCTGTACTTCGTTGATCTGTGGTGTCCTTGACAAAGATTCCCAGAATCGAAACGTCGGTAGTCCTGTGTGCCGTATTGTACGCGTTTGTGTGTAGTTTATTTTATTTTATTTTATTATTCATTTTATATATTTATTGAGTGCTTCTGATTTCGGATGTTCACCTGTATTTCGCTATACGATGGATGTCCTTGTAAGGTATGTTAACGTTGTTGATGTTATTGTTTAGTACGTTTCTTCTCGCAGGAGTTTTACATACCTATTTGTTTCAAATTTATATTGTTATATCCTGCTGCAGTCTCTGCTTTTTCTTTATATTCCATAGACTATCTTCTGTCACTGTCACCGCCTCACCGTTAGATATATTATTTAGAGGGCTACAACTCCAGCCCAAGGGAGAGAACAGAGTCGCTCAGAGCCCGAGTAATCTAGAGCCTTCTAGAAGGACTGGTCAATGAGTCCAGGGTTCCGTGGACACTGATGTGGCCCGCCTATTGCGGGGTCCACGAGGAACTCGGACAGAGTTACCACCCGTGTCGGATTGGGACACGTGTGGACCGGCAGAGGACAGACGGACTTGAGAGAGGCAACAGGGCCTGCCTTTGAGGGACTCTATAGATATCAATAGATATATAGACATAGGCTAGATAGTTTGCTAGACTGTTGAATGATAACTATGTGTTTGATGTTAACCAGCTGTGATATGTAATATGCGCCAACGCATACTGTATATGTATACACAATAAATATTCGATCTCATAACGAACAGATTTATTGTTGCCTGTATGAACCCAAGTTTAGTTACCTAGATACGAGCAAGACTATGACAGGCTTTTTGGGGGCTCGTCCGGGTCAAAAAATGTCACAGTCATGTCAAAAATAGTTTACAAATCACAATAATGAGACACACTGCTTAGGCACTGCTGAGATACTGCTGAGGGACTCAGATTAATACTATTTTATTGCTAGATAGCTACTAATTTTTGTAAACTTGTAAGTTAACAATTCTTTTGGTTTAAACAACTCAATGTGATATGATCAATTAAGTAATTTTACATGGCAATTAATAGTTATTTCACAATAGATTTTATGCCAAAACCGGAAAACTAGCCCCCAAAAAGCCTGTCATAGTCTTGCTCGTATCTAGGTAACTAAACTTGGGTTCATACAGGCAACAATAAATCTGTTCGCTATGAGATCGAATATTTATTGTATTTACATATACAGTATGCGTTGGCGCATATTACATATCACAGCTGGTTAACATCAAACACATAGTTATCATTCAACAGTCTAGCAAACTATCTAGCCTATGTCTATATATCTATTGATATCTATAGAGTCCCTCAAAGGCAGGGACCTTTTAAGATCATTAGAAGAATTTCAGAAGTAGATTACGAAATCTCTTTAAATGGAAAGCTGAAAATATTCCATATAAATATGTTGAAACCATATTATGTTAGACAGGACAATGAGACAAATGAACTGACTCAACGAACTGGTGACGGAGACGAAACGACAAGTTCCCAACGAAATGCCACCTCGACAAACGAAGCATCGTTAACGACACACTCTTACGACGACGAAAACGACGAAGACATATGGACATTACCGACAATCTGTGATATCGACAACGACGACAAATTTGACGACATATTGACAACGATTGATCTCAACGACGACGACAATGACATTGAAGACAATTTACAAACAGTAGCATCTGTGATAAATCAGACAGACGTGGACAACACTGAAATCCCTGTACCAATCATGACGGACGACGGAAGTATAAATGACATACATATCTCTGACACTTTGACACAACAACAGCGACAAGACATTTTGACTATCCTTGACGAGTATAAATCTATCTTTTCTAACAAACCTGGACGCACTGATAAAATAACACATTCAATTGTGCTGACAGATCTGAGACCGGTCAAATGTAGACCATATTCTATTCCTCTCCATTACAGATCTAATTTAGATAAAGAAATTTTAGATTTAGAGAAAAATGGCATTATTCAAAAATCGATGTCTCAATATTCGTCACCGATTGTTCTGGTGAAAAAAAAGGACCAGACAATTCGCTTGTGCATCGACTATAGAGTATTAAATACAAGAACAACAACGGATGCAGAGCCAATGAACAGCTGTGAAGATCTTATCTTAAATATGGCTCAATCATCCTTATTTTCCAAGACCGATTTAGCGAAAGGATATTGGCAAGTTCCACTACACCCTTCTTGTAGACATATAACAGCATTCGCAACACCTCTCGGCTTGTACGAATGGCTATATCTTCCGTTTGGGCTCAAGAACGCACCGGCCACATTTGTGAGACTAACAAGATTGTTATTACACGGAATTAAAGATGTAGTAGCCTATATTGATGATATATGCGTCCATTCTTCTGATATGACTTCTCACCTACTTACCCTCAAACAAATCTTCAACCAAATCTCTCTTTTTGGACTTACTATCAAACCTTCCAAGGTTGAAATAGGTTATACACAAATAGACTTCCTTGGTCACAGAATTTCTGAAGGCAAATTGTTGACAGATGATAAAATTGTTTCTAAGATCCTTAATCTAGAAGTGCCTACCACCAAGAAACAGATTAGAAGTTTACTTGGCCTTATTAACTATTATTCTAAATTCATTCCACATTGGGCAGAACTAACCTCAGTCTTTTCTGATATGTTAACTAAAAATCATCCATCAAAAATTTGTAAAAGTACCAGCTTAGATGATGCAATGTGTAGATTGAAACATATTTTTTCTAATCCACCAGTCTTACGATTACCCAACATAAATTTACCCTTTATTTTGACCACAGATGCGAGCGCTATCGCAATAGGAGGATGCTTGATGCAGGAAGTGAATGGCATAAGACACCCAATTCTCTATGTGAGCCGCAAACTAAAGAAGGCTGAGACTCGGTATGCCACAGTTGAATTAGAGTGTTTGAGCCTATTGTTTTGTATATTGAGATTATCTAAGTTCCTCTTGGGGAGTCACTTTGTGGTCCTCACTGACAGTTCGCCATTATTGGTCCTTAACCAGGGCAAAACGAAGCCATGCGCATCATTTTGGGCTGCACGAGAGACACCAGCTGTGTAGCAATGAGATACCTCCTTGACTTCCCGACAATGGAACACAGGATCAAGATCTGGAGAGCTCGTGCATACTTAAAAATAAGTGCAGATGAGCAGCACCCTCTGCATGACGCTGTATTCAGAGAAAAGGGTGACAGGCTAAAGAGGGGCAAATCATGGATGGGTCGGGCGGAAGATGTCGTCGGACAGGTCTGCAGTCTTACCAGTATCAACCCAGGCAAGGAATGGGTGCCGGTGCCTCCAGCTTTTAAGTGTACCTTCTCCTGCATTATCACACTCGACAGACGGTGCAGAGAGCAGAACCCTGCCGCTGTCAATGCAGAGGTCAACGCGCTCATCTATGAACACTCAGATAGCCCCGAAGTGCTCATCTATACAGATGGATCTGTTGTAAAGCAGCAGAGAAGTGCGTGGGCATTTACAGCCCGCTCAGCGGGCCGAACCGTTCAAGAATCCAGTGGTGCCCACTCCATGACCACGAGCAGCATGACGATGGAGGTGATGGCAGTTACACAGGCTTTCATATGGCTGGAATCACAGCATTATACCAACGTGTGTGTACTAAGTGATTCAATGAGCATGATTCAGAAGGTCGAAGCTGGATCTGTACGTAGACAGTGGACTGAGTCGCTGCGGAAGTCTGTTGTCCGTAAAGTCACCTTCATCTTCGTCCCGGGACATGCGGGAGTCGAGGGAAATGAACGAGCTGATAAATTGGCTGGCTCTGCACCCCCTGTAGATGGCCAGCCCATGGATCGTGCCGATGTTATTAACGCCCTTAAAGATATGGCAAGAACAGAGGATTTTGACGCCAGTGATTCCACATCGCTTTCCAGGATGAAAGACCTGGGAGTAAGAATCGGCACAGCCAGACGCGAGAGGTACATCGGGAAAACAAAGCGCCTCGTCAACCAACACAGAACTGGCACTATTAGCCACCGGACGCTGATGCATATGCTGAGGGGAGGATCTGAGTACCTATGGACATGTCCGGAGTGCAACGAAGATATCCCAACTGATAACTAACTAACTAACTAACTAACTAACCAGGGGTCGCCCAAAAACCATCGGCTACAAAGATGGTGTCTTCTACTTCAAGATTTCGACTTCGAAATCCGCCATATCAGAGGCACCGACAACATTATGGCTGACCTTTTATCACGGCAAATAAATGCGCCAGTAGAATGACTCTGATCACATCGACCATTAGCCATATTATAAACTGTGATACTTTTAGTCGGTTGCATATTACAGGGTAACTCTACACCTGCTAGAGTACTCTCAGTGATTAGTTTAATTACGACACCCAAGAACATGATACGTTACTTTGAGAACTATACCATCAAGTGGCTAAGCGCTAGAACGATTCCAGCAACAAACAGTAACTGTGTTTGTGTCAACCAATAAGATCAACCAGCGAACTAACTCCGAATTCTGTAAGAACTCGTTATATGGGACATTAAGAACATTCCATACTTGCTGTTACTACGTAACTTTACAAACAGCCGAAACAGAACGACATCGACTACAACACTCAAGAGACAGCCATACTAGCTTTAACATTCATGGCATAACACGCTAGCAACAGGAGGACAACGCGCACATCATCGTTGGATTTAATTAATTAATTAGTTTAGGATTAAATATGTATTATATTTCCATTATTGATGTATATAAAGTGTATTAACCTGTAATTTGTACATATTCGACATTAATATTACAGGCGGTACCATTCCTAGGCTAATGAACCGTCCTATACAATTGTCTCTGTTTAAATTATAACCCATTTTTGAGTCATCGTACAAGAAGTACGTATTTTCTTAAAGGGCAAATATCGCCTAGCCCATTTTTTCTAAGGGCAATAATACTTACCTCATCTTTAATTATATATTTTAACCAAAAACTATTTTGAATGAAAGGTGAGTGAATGACTGTGTGAATGGATTAAATGAGAGAACGATACACTTGGCGGACAAATTGTACGCAAACCGTATTTATTTTAATTTGTCTGCGTCTTTCATGTAAATTGCATGACTTGTCTAATTTGTGAATACATGTGTAGTACTTAGTTTAATAGTGAGTTAATATACTTAGTTTAGCAGTTAGGATACATCTAAGCACCACTACTTGGAATGCCTGATCATGTATTGCACACAGTGCAGTAGTTCATGATTGAGGTTATCCCAACTCGTGACGCTTGGAATTACACCACACATTCAGCACACACAGTACACAAACCTTAAAACTCAACACTATCAAGTTAAAATACAGTCACTTTATTAGAAACATCAACTTATTAGTCAAAGCACACTAACAAGCCAACAGGGACACTTGTAGTATGAGGGGGATAAAATAACAAGGTAACTACATATTTTGCATTAGATAACATACGAGAGTAAAAGTGTATTGAAATGCACACACAAATCAAGATTTGAAGGTGTACTTAATTAGCCAGGACTTCGGTCTTGTTAACTCTCTTAACAGAGGTTAATTGTCTGGGTACCAGTTGGGTACTATTGAGAAGGGCGGGTTGTAAATACAACTACTTAAACATACGTAACTTCGGTCTGATAAGCATTGTTAAGGACACAGGAGACAGAGTGATCTCTTTACCAAATCAGAGAAGTGGTGTATGGGAGAATACATGAGTTTTAATGCCAGTATGTAGGTTACCAGGTTACTGTCCACCAATCTACAAACACCAACTTTATGTGATTCGGTGACAGAATTAGAATACATCTAATTACCCAATAACAAGCCATATTAGGGGGGAGGGGGGAATCCTGTCACCGCCTCACCGTTAGATATATTATTTAGAGGGCTACAACTCCAGCCCAAGGGAGAGAACAGAGTCGCTCAGAGCCCGAGTAATCTAGAGCCTTCTAGAAGGACTGGTCAATGAGTCCAGGGTTCCGTGGACACTGATGTGGCCCGCCTATTGCGGGGTCCACGAGGAACTCGGACAGAGTTACCACCCGTGTCGGATTGGGACACGTGTGGACCGGCAGAGGACAGACGGACTTGAGAGAGGCAACAGGGCCTGCCTTTGAGGGACTCTATAGATATCAATAGATATATAGACATAGGCTAGATAGTTTGCTAGACTGTTGAATGATACTTATGTGTTTGATGTTCACTATTTGGGATATGTAATATAGCGCGGGTCTGTTTACCCACTGCGCCAACGCATACTGTATATGTAAATACAATAAATATTCGATCTCATAACGAACAGATTTATTGTTGCCTGTATGAACCCAAGTTTAGTTACCTAGATACGAGCAAGACTATGACAGTCACCTACACTCTGTTGCTGGTCTGTCGTGTTGACTAGACTGTCTTCTGTCACCCTCTCTTGCCTGCGGTTCACGCCAACGGCACACTCTGATAGGTGGAATGTCTGTATAGCTTTAGAGAACCTCATCAAACAGTGGCTGTGATTGGTGGAATATCTCTACAGTTTTAGAGAACCTCTATAACAGTGGCTGTGATTGGTAGAATGTCTTTACAGTTTTATAGAACCCCCCCCCCCCCCCCCCATAACAGTAGGTGTAATTGGTGGAATGTCTGTATAGTTTTATAGAACCCGATCTGGCAGTGTTTGTGATTGGCGGAATGGCTTTACAGTTTTATAGAACCCGATCTGGCAGTGGCTGTGATTGGTGGAATATCTGCACAGTTTTAGAGAACCCCATCTGACAGTGGCTGTGTTTGGTGGAATATCTGCACAGTTTTAGAGACCCCCTCTGACAGTGGCTGTGATTGGTGGAATGTCTGCTCAGTTTTAGAGAACCCCTTTAACAGTGGCTGTGATTGGTGGAATGTCTTTACAGTTTTAGAGAACCCCATCTGGCAGTGACTGTGATTGGTGGAATGTCTGTACAGTCTTAGAGAACCCAATCTGACAGTGGCTGTGATTGGTGGAATGTCTGCAACGTTTTAGAGAACCCTCTCTATCAATAGCTGTGATTGGTGGAATGTCTTTAGTTTTAGAGAACCCCATCTGACAATGACTGTGATTGGTGGATGTGATTGGTGGAATGTCTTTACAGTTTTAGAGAACCCCATCTGACAATGACTGCGATTGGTGGAATGTCTGCACAGTTGTAGAGAACTCCCTCTAACAGTGGCTGTGATTGGTAGAGTGTCTGCACAGTTATAGACATCCCCACAGAGTGGCTGTGGTTTCTGAGTTCTCTTCTCTGCACTTCTCTACGACTTTCAACATTAGTTCGCATATTTATGTTTGTATTCCTCCGGCTATATGTCTGCATCATACGCTGTTTTCCTGGTAATGTATCAGTCTGTGATTTTGTGTTCTTTCTTCCCAACTTGACAGGAATTGTAATTACAGCACTGTTTGTGTCAGCTTCTGCTTGCCGTATCCACACGTGACACTGTTTCTAAATTTGTACCTAATCATGGTCAAATCTTTCTGATTTCTTCTGATATCCCCAGGGCTTTCCCAAGTATATATGGATGGTTTTAAAAACAAATTTTGTGCAAGTGAGAAACCTGTTTCCTTCACATAACTCAATCTGTCTTGTCCTTTATTTTCTTGTGCTCAGCAATAGTTACTTATCATTCTCCTGCATTTTCCTTTTCCCACCTTAGCATTCATTTCTCCCATAATGGTTAGAGTATCCAATATTAGAATTCATGTTTCCCATAATGATGAGGGTATCACATTTTAGCCCTGAGGTCTTCCATAACGACTAGAACATTCTGCAGAGAGAAGCCCTGAGAGAACTCCGCCCTTTGAAACGATTCTCCCACCACGTGACTGTAGTTCTCCCACCATGTGACTGTAGTTCTCCCACCACGCGACTGTAGTTCTACAACCACGTGACTGTAGTTCTCCCACCCCGTGGCTGTAGTTCTCCCACCACATGACTGTATGTCTCCCATCCCACCACGTGACTGTAATTCTCCCGGCAAGTGACTGTAGTTCTCCCACCACGCGACTGTAGTTCTCCAACCACGTGACTGTAGTTCTCCCACCACGTGACTGTAGTTCTCCAACCACGTGACTGTAAGTCTCCTACCCCACCACGTGACTGTAGTTCTCCCGGAAAGTGACTATAGTTCTCCCACACGCGACTGTAGTTCTACCACCACATGACTGTAGTTCTCCCACCACGTGGCTGTAGTTCTCCCACCACGTGACTGTAGTTCTCCCACCGCCTGGCTGTGGTTCTCCCACCACGAGGCTGTAGTTCTCCCGCCACGTGACTATAGTTCTACCACCACGTGACTGTAGTTCTCCTACCACGTGGCTGTAGTTCTTTCACCGCGTGGTTGTGATTCTCCCACCATGTGACTGTAGTTCTTCCACCACGTGACTGTAGTTCTTCCACCACGTGACTGTAGTTCTTCCACCACGTGACTGTAGTTCTTCCACCACGTGACTGTAGTTCTTCCTCCACGTGACTGTAGTTCTTCCTCCACGTGACTGTAGTTCTTCCACCATGTGACTGTAGTTCTTCCACCACGTGACTGTAGTTCTTCCACCACTTGACTGTAGCTCTTCCACCATGTGACTGTAGTTCTTCCACCACGTGACTGCAGTTCTTCCACCACATGACTGTAGTTCTCCTACCGGACATACAGGACAACCATCAAGAAGACCTAATGACACACCGGACAACCATCAAGAAGACCTAATGACATATCGGACAACCACCAAGAAGACCTAATGACATATCGGACAACCACCAAGAAGACCTAATGACATACCGGACAACCACCAAGAAGACCTAATGACATACCGGACATATACCAAGAAGACCTAATGACATACCGGACAACCATCAAGAAGACCTAATGACATACCGGACATATACCAAGAAGACCTAATGACATACCGGACATATACCAAGAAGACCTAATGACATACCAGATAACCACCAAGAAGACCTAATGACATACCGGACATCCACCAAGAAGCATGGAGCGCCACCAAGCGATAGAATCATACTTGACAACATAGCATGTATAATTGACACCAAGTTGTCAGCGGGAGCCTCCCAAGCGGGGCACGCGTTGCTCATATACATCTGTGTAAACATCCCTGCTGGTTGCCCCGCAACATCTGCAGTAATTACATACACATATCGTGTTTTACCATGCCTGACAAGCTTTATATGGATAATAAGCTTGTGTCGGGTCAGCAGCGATGACCTTGTCTGATCGACTTGATACAGCCGTTCTCTGACACATCTGTTCTCATCAGCTATTGTATCTAGTTATTTCTTCTGTCTATAGTACTGTAAAACTCTCATTTCTCTCTGTCTCTCTCAGTGTCGCTCTCTCTTAATCATTGACTATGTCTCTGCCCTCCCACACCCTCCCTCTCTCTCTCTTTCACTCACACACACACACAATAATTGAATATCTCTCTGCCCCCAACCGCCTTCTCTCTCTTTCACACACACACACACACACACACACACACACACACACACACACACACACAATAATTGACTATCTCTCCCCTCTCCCACCCCTTCTATCTCTTTTACCCCCTCGGACACACAATAATTGATTATTATTGGCCATTTCCTCTCATTTTCACACACACACACACACATACACACACACACACATACACACACACACACACACACACACACAATAATTGACTATCTCTCTGCACTCTGTCGCTGTTGTAACACATCTTCTAACAACTGTTATTCTACTGTCGCTGCTGTAACACATCTTCTAACAACTGTTATTCTACTGTCGCTGCTGTAACACATCTTCTAACAACTGTTATTCTACTGTCGCTGCTGTAACACATCTTCCAACAACTGGTATTCCACATGTCGCTGCTGTAACCCATCTTCCAACAACTGGCATCACTGTACCGGTATGTGGTGCTAACTCCAGAGCAGGGAACAGATGTTGAGAAAGGTCGACGCCGTGTCTGAGTGGGTCAACTATGACTGATTCCTATCACGCCCCAGCAAACACAAGACACCGCCTGGCCGGGGGACACATGAGCCCAAGACATCAATGACGGCTCAGCGATTGTTGTAGCTGGCAAAAGTTGATCCCGTGGTCGCCACTCGACAAATGTCACATGTCACAGTTTCATGTCATGTTCTTATCTCATTAAGGTCGGCCACTAGAGGTTCGGAAAACTAGGTCACATTATGTCCAGGAAAACAAGCAAGAATTGTCGATGAGTGGTATTTTACGTTATATGTTCAGTCCTTCTGTTTATCAGACATGACAATTGATGACATAACACCTGGTGACATAACACCTGATACCATGACACCTGCAGACATAACACATGATGACATGACACATGATGGCATAACACCTGGTGACATACACCTAATGACAAAACAGCTGATGACATAACACTTGATGACATAATACCTGCAGATATGGCACCTGATGACATAACACCTGATGACATAATACCTGCAGACATGACACCTGTCATGTGATCAAGTGTCATGTCATCATGTGCCATGTCATCAGGTGCCATGTCATCAGGTGTCATATCTGCAGGTATTATGTAATCAAGTGTTATGTCATCAGCTGTTTTGTCATTAGATGTATGTCACCAGGTGTTATGCCATCATGTTGACATGGCACATGATGACATAAGACATGATTGATTGATTGATTGATTGATTGATTGATTTAGGAACCGACATCACAACATTCGGGGCATTTCCATAAGCGCTCCGTCCCTATCCTCAGAAGCCAGCAAAGAGTTCCAACCCCAATAGTACCAGTAGCAATCTGATTATATGTGCGTCTCACCTTTACTCTAAGCGTCGAGCATCGGCCAGATCCCCTCGTCACTCCACGCTATCGCATTATTGCCAGACCATGGTGATCCATTTGCTCCTCCGAGGTGTACACGTGCTCCCACAAGGCCGCAACCACGTCTGCCTTATCATGCATCAATACTCCACCAAGTTTTGCAGAGCCAGCCAATCTGTCTGCTTGTTGATTCCCGAGCACACCGGCATGCCCCGGAGAAAATATCCAGACGATGCTTGCCACCCGTGACTTCCGAAGCGAAGCAAGCCACTCGGCACGAAGCTTGCATGTCCTCACCCTACTGAGAATGCTTTCTAAGTCAGTTACAATCACGATGTGTGTGTGTATCGTATTCTGCATCCAGCGGAAAGCTGCACTGACTGCCTCCACCTAAATTCTTAAGCTAGATGTTGTGGTATCATATGCCAGGCTCTCCTGCACCAAACATCGACCATTAGCTTTGGCTATGAACCCCCAGCCACTTCTCTCACCTCTTGACACCGAACCATCTGTATAGATAATCACATCACTCGAGTGAGCATTGTCCCGAATTAGTTGCTGAATTTCACTTCCGTGGCCCCTGCTGGCCACTCCCTGCACTCCCGGCTTAATGTGATTATAACTCTGCACAAGTCTGACTGCTCCGCTGGCACTCTGACCCACTCCTCTCCTCGCCTAGAAGGTGAGAGGACATGGCCCGGACAATGTCCATCCGGCCTAGAACGGTGAGAGGACATGGCCCGGACAATGTCCATCCGGCCTAGAACGGTGAGAGGACATGACCCGGACAATGTCCATCCGGCCTAGAATGGTGAGAGGACATGACCCGGACAATGTCCCCCCAGGCTAGAATGCTGAGAAGGACCTGGCCCGGACAATGTCCCTCCGGTCTTGAATGGTGAGAGGACCTGGCCCGGACAATGTCCCTCCGGTCTAGAATGGTGAGAGGACGTGGTCCGGGCTGTGACGGTGGCCTCTGGAAGCAATCAGCAAGTGCTAATTGATCTATATAAATATATGGCTAATCGATCAATAAATATATGGCTAATTGATCTATATAAATATATGGCTAATTGATCTGTATAAATATAGGGCTAATTGATCTATATAAATATAGGGCTAATTGATCTATATAAATATATGGCTAATTGATCTATATAAATATATGGCTAATTGATCTATATAAATATATGGCTAATTGATCTATATAAATATAGGGCTAATTGATCTATATAAATATAGGGCTAATTGATCTATATAAATATATGGCTAATTGATCTATATAAATATAGGGCTAATTGATCTATATAAATCTACGGCTAATTGATCTATATAAATATAGGGCTAATTGATCTATATAAATATATGGCTAATTTATCTATATAAATATAGGGCTAATTGATCTATATAAATATATGGCTAATTGATCTGTATAAATATATGGCTAACAGCACACATTATGGATAGAAATGATGGACTATTCTTGAAGAGTGCGGAGCACAAGGACAGTTTCTAGAAAACACAACAGCCTAGCAGAACTGGAGCAGCAGGGCAAGAAGGTGTGTCAGATGTGTTCACAGTCAGTACAGGAGTGAGTCAGGGATGTGTACTCACTCCCCCCACCCCCCACCTTCCACCATCCTTCTTGCTATTTAATATCTATATAGCCATAATACCCAAAGGAACATGACACCTCTCTGAAATAAGTTTACAATCTCAGAAGATGGCAGAATGGACAGAGAAATCGAAATCGACAAGCAAGTGCGCTTATATATCAACTATCACCCATGCTGAAACATCAAAATATTCATATGTTGGCATCACGACAAATAATAAATAGCATATTCACACCAACCCAATACTACCAATGTCAGTTAGACATTATCCAAATCCAATTTAGGCAAAATCAACACCAGCGATGTGAGGGGACTGACAATGAATTATCCGAGACCGAATCAGAAATGACGTGATCGGCAGTGGGACCGACACCTTAAGCCACATATATTGAAAGACAAGATCAAAAGTTTCGGCCTAGTTTCCGTCTAGTTATAATGGAACAACATCAACTATATCAGCACTGGCGCTACATCAAAGCCCATCTGCTACGAGAGAACGAGGACGCCTGAGCAGAAAATAGATTGAAGACATCAAAGACATTATACGAGGGGCTTTCAGAAAGTAATGCACAACACCCTTTTTCTCAGGAGCGTTTTATTAAAAAAAGCATGAAATTTATATACAATATACATGTATATGTCATGTAAACATCGGTATTATTCAACATAACCCCCATCAACTTGTACAGCTTTATACCAACACGAAACAGGTACATGTATTCCTTGCCCAGACCAGATGTTGTCTTGATCATGAAGCCATTTCTTGGCTGCAAGAATCACTCCTTCGTCATCTTCAAACTTTGTCCCACCGAGTGCATCTTTAAATGGACTAAATAGATGATAATCAGAGAGTGCCAAATCGGGACTATAGGATGGAAGGTGTAGTACAGTCCAACCTAATTTGGTGATTGCTTCCCGTGTTGCCAGACTTGTGTGAGGGCGCGCATTGTCGTGAAGGAGAAGCAGGTCTGCTGGATTCTTGTGCGGCCGGACTCTGCAAAAACGTTGACTGAGATATTTTCAATGTTTAATGTAAGCTTGCGATTTAATTGTCTCACCTCTCGGCATAACATCTACAAGAATCACAACTTCAAAGTCACAAAAGACAGTTATTATGATCTTTCGAGCTGATAGAGTTGTCTTGAATTTCTTTCTTCGTGGTGATTGCTGATGGTGCCACTCTATTGACTGTCTTTTTGATCTCAGGTTCAAAATTATGTGTCCAGGTTTCGTCACCTGTAACGATTTTAGCCTAAAATTTCTCTCCATCAGCATTGAAACGCTCCAATAATTCAGTAGAAATTGCTTTCCTTTGCAATCGATGGTCATTTGTGAGACTTCGAGGAATCCATTTTGCTCAAACGTTAAAAAATCTGAGTTTTTATAACTGCATTTGCACTACCATTGCTGACTGAC
Source organism: Cepaea hortensis (assembly GCA_963921405.1). Taxonomy (NCBI): domain Eukaryota; kingdom Metazoa; phylum Mollusca; class Gastropoda; order Stylommatophora; family Helicidae; genus Cepaea; species Cepaea hortensis. Next base: position 114,276,176 of record OY992886.1, on the reverse strand, counting down.
AGCTGTAAGACCAAGTGTTGAGTAGTGATTCGCCTGTCAGTCAGAATAATACCCTCAGCCCATTTTAACATGTCTACGTTGGTGGCTGTGGCTGAGCGTCCACAGCATGACCGATCTAACAGTTGCGAATCTCCACTTCCTGATTCTTTGATTCTCTGTACTTCTGTACTCCTATCGACTGCAAAACTTCCATAGACATCACACTGACGCTTGTGAATGTTCACAACAATGTCCTTCCCTGCAACGAGAAATCATATCACAATTCGCTGCTTATAATGCAAGTTGCAAACACGCTCCATTTCAATGGTTTCATTCATTCATTCATTCATTCAGTAGCATGTCCTTTGCAGAATCTCGCTCCCATAAGAACCCTCCGAAAAACATTCTTGGTCATAGGCAAGATGTCCTGCTTCCGATACACCCATCTGGAGATCATCTGCCAAATCCTGCACACATCTTCTCTTTGGTCTTCATCTTCCTCTCTTGCCGTGTCTCTCCAATATTGTTCTCTCTAAACTTTCATGGCGTTTCAAGTGACTAACATTTTTCACTTTTCTTAGTTTTATCGTTTTTAGTAGCTGTCAAGATGTTGGATAGGCATAGATAGAAGTAGGATAGGCATAGATAGAAGTAGGATAGACATAGATAGAAGTAGGACAAGGACGGAGGAAAGTAAAGGACAAAGACAGGACATAATAAGGACCTGTACAAGAGTATAGATAGAAAGAGACAGTAGAAGGAGATATAACTCCAAACTAGTGTTAGGACCACACTTAGACAGGACACGCATGTGTCATAGCTAGGACATGACTAGGACATACCGGGATTAACTCCCGAAATAGGACAGAGTACAGTAGGCACGGGGATTACCCGTAAACAGACTGAACTCTAGTATAGCTGTAGGCTACGAGGACTGGACCACTAAATTACGTGGTAAGTGAACCAACACGCCGTACGACGGACCGCACGAGAACGGGGGACGAGTAGCTGGACTGGACCTGTGAATTCAGGCAGACCGGGACGGACAGTCAGAGTGACAGGACCTCTGTGTTTACCCTCGCCCTTTGTGTAGTTTAGAGAGGGCATAGTTATACATAGCTAACATTTAGGAGAATGTATTTGAGTGTTGACTATTAAGTGTGTATGCTCGTATGACGAGATCTGTAATATAGATAATAAAGCGTGAATCTTGATCTTCCATTCCCACGACGATGTGTTTGTAATTATAAGGTGTGAATGAAGGGACCGCATGCTTGTATGAATTCAGGTTGATGACAGTAGCCAACCTTCTTCAATACTCAGCTCTATTAATACATTTGTTCTTTTCTGTATCCAAAATATTCTTAGAACTATGTATAACATATTCAAAGGCATTTATGCGCTGTTCAGCTTGTTTAGTAAGTGTCCAGGTCTCACAGGCGTATGTTGCAATGAGAAAGATGCACGTTTTCATCCCATCTCATCATGTTCCTCTTGTACCTTGCGGTGTCGAGGTGAAGTATAAACTTTGTGAGAGTGCCCGATTATGGCACGTTCTTAAAAATATAATTTCTGTAGGTCTGTCTGTCCCATGCCACAATTTATTCAGTTGTTTTAGTTTTTGAAGAGCAATAGATATTCGTCTTTTAATTTCTTTCATCGTGCAACCACTGTTGGCAATTAATGACCCAAGATATTCGAAATTGTCCACCACCTCAAGTTTTTCCCCATTAACATTTTTCCTTTGTTTTTGCTATGTTAAGACATAGGTTGTGATTTTTCACTATTTTTTGGATTGAGGTTATTAGTTTTTCGATACCTTCTGAAATTTGGATCTTAATACTGTATCATCAACATAATGAATCACTGGTACTTCCATCCATCATGAGCCATGCCGATAAGCTTGGGCGGTCATGTTCTGCCATCCCACTCGATCACCAGAGTCGTGGATCAGATCCGTGTTCCTGTCTCGACCATGCCACGTGGCCAAGCCATCCAGGTATTTATTTCTTGCATCAAGCAGCTTCGAATCTCCACTTCCTGATTCTTTGATTATCTGAACCCAGCCTCTTCTACCCAATCATTGAATATAAATGTTATCGACGAGTTCCAAGAATAACTTGGATACTGGTATTTCATGGCCACCGATATTTAGGGCATTATATCCCTGTTTATATCATCTCTGACGTGTCATATTATATTTTTGCCGTACAAGTTAAACAAACAGGGGGACACAACACAGCCCTGACGGACTCCTAGCTTGATGTCAAACCAATCTGATGTCTCGCCATTTATTCTAACCGCTGCTTGTTGGTCTAGAAAGAGCATTTTTATGTGTTGTATTACATGTGATTGAAAGTTCATTTTCCATGTGATTTCCCAAAGTTCAAAATGTTAACGGTTTAGGGACGTTATATTATTTGGCCGGCTGGGTTGTAATATGGTGTAAACAATCGGCACATGTCATACGAGGGGAAGTCAATAAGTTACATATGGCTGTAGAAAAATAACCATATATGATAACAACTTGAAACGAGTTTATTTGTATACATACATTGTCCCTGTATTTCTCAACATAATTTCCATCAACATTGATGCAAATATCCCATCGTTTTATCAGTCCTCCCAAACCGGGCGCATAGAACTGCGTTCTCGGTTTTCTAAACCACGTTTTCACTTCACATACAACTTCAGCGTCATTCGCGAAATGTCTCCCGCCAAGGTGGGTTGTCAGTGTTTATGCTGACAAATGTTTGTCCCGTAAAGCCGTGCATAGCTGGTAGAAAAAGTTACATGGGCGATTCAATAAGTAAGTCACACAGTTCTGTGGGATGACCGGTAAATGTAGATGTGTACTACTCGTGTGTTGTCAGATTTTATATTTGTTTTCTGTTGTCTCTTCCCAGATGTGTGTACAACATCGCTTCAAGGCTAGTCTTGCCTGGACACTATGCTGAAGGACTACATGCCTTGGGCTGTCACGTGTCGTAACGTGTGGGGCGGGTTAAACATCTGTGCAACCCGTGACAGGCTAAACATCTGTACAACCCGTGACAGGCTAAACATCTGTAGAATCTGTGACAGGCTAAACATTTGTACAACCTATGAGAGACTAAACATTTGTACAACCAGTGAAAGACTAAACACTCGTGAACGCAGTGATAAGCTCAATATTCGCACATCTTGTTATATGCTAAGCATTTGCAGAGCCTCTGATAAGCTAAGCATTAGCAGAGCCTGTGATACGTTAAACATTGGTTCATGTTGTGGTAAACTAACCAGATCTACAACCTGTGGCGGACTAAACAATTCTACAACCGATGATATTTCTAGCAGCTGCCATGAACTTAACATTTCTACAATATATGAAGGATTAAACTTTTCTACAGTCTGTGAAGGTCTCAATATTTCCATAATCTGTGAAGGATTAAACATTTCTACAATCTGTGAAGGCCTCAACATTTCAATAATCTGCGAAAGCCTCAACATTTCTACAATCTGTGAAGGTACAAACACTGGTCGTGTCTGCGGCAGACTGGATGATGTAACGGAAAGCACAACAAGAAATCACGCGGCCCTTGACCTATACAAACAAGCAACCACAGAAACGGGCCCTGGATGGCCTGTAGACTCGACACTGAATGGCCTGTAGACTCGACACAATGACCAGACGATGAAGTGGCCGGTTACTTCCGTCACGTTGGCTACAGCAAACGGAATCACGAGTGAGCGCCCATCGTTATTTATGCAAATTAAACACAAAAATAAAATTGTACAAATGGACCGTTTGGAGAATTTCAACCCTGAATAAGCCGTAATTACAGATTGGTGAGGAAGGGAGGCGTGCTATTTGGGGCCCAAATAATTTATAGCATCATTTCCGGGACTGTGCAATGAGACAGGGTAGTGGTCTCCCCTGAGTACTGCAGGTTTGTGCGTGCAGTGGTGGAGGGCGGTTCAGGGAAGATGGCCACAGACGGCTCCTGATGATCTAGCAGCACGTCTGAACGAATACAGTAGACGCTGTGCCTACTGGAGGGGAAGATCTGTGATCTCACTGTCACCATCAAACACAAGTCTGTGATCTCACTGTCACCATCAAACACAAGTCTGTGATCTCACTGTCACCATCAAACACAAGTCTGTGATCTCACTGTCACCGTCAAACACAAGTCTGTGATCTCACTGTCACCATCAAACACAAGTCTGTGATCTCACTGTCACCGTCAAACACAAGTCTGTGATCTAACTGTCACCATCAAACACAAGTCTGTGATCTCACTGTAACCATCAAACACAAGTCTGTGATCTCACTGTCACCATCAAACACAAGTCTGTGATCTCACTGTCACCATCAAACACAAGTCTGTGATCTCACTGTCACCATCAAACACAAGTCTGTGATCTCACTGTAACCGTCAAACCACCCTGGGGGCGTACAGCCAGTGGTAGATACTCAATCGGTGTTTGCTTGCAAGTGGCTTAACTAGACATATTCATAACTTGTGTGGGACATACACACGTATCTTGTGTGGGACAAACAGGTATCTTGTGTGGGACATACACACACATCTTGTGTGGGACGTTTACACATATCGTGTGTGGGACATAAACACATATCTTATGTAGGAACCACACACATTCCTTATGTAGGGCATAATATATACATATACGCATTTCTTGTGTGGGATATGCAACCATATCTTGTGTGAGGCATAAACACACATCTTGCGTGGTACATAAATGCATATCGTGTGGGAAACACGCACACACATTTCCTGAGTGAAGCCCGGTACATATCTATGATGTGAAATTCGCGCGTTCATGTTGCGTCAGACATTCTCAACAGTGCCCGCCTGCCCGCCTGCCCGCCCCTAGATGGATATGCTACACAGACAACCTGCAGGGCGTGAGGTTCATCTCTGAATGCACGTGACCAGGGTGATGGCAGGATAAGTAAGGTCACGTCACTCACCGATGACCTTAAGTCGATAAAAGGATCCACACGTGACACTGCAGTTGACCCGTGGAACTAGTGACCTTTGCAGAAACTACGTCTGAGACAGTTCTTCTCATGTTAAAGCATCCATTTCTGAAGAAATACATAACAAATTTATGAATAACCTGACGAAAAGAGACTGAGCACGTGATTGATACACCGTAGAGGGAATACGTGTTAGGGAATGTGGTTATATAGATGGGATAGTAGCTCGACATCGGAAGTGACGACATCTGACAAGGACTAGAAACCACACAGTGGCGTTCCCAGAAACCTCTCTACAAGTGGTTAGCTTCCTGTGCGGATTACCAAATGCCATCTCCAAGGATATACACAACCATCTGTCACTGTGGATATGACACATGATGAGGCTGGACACCTGCTAGCTGCGGACGTTTTGACCACAAGATGACCAGTACTCATTGGAAGCGTTTGTCCACTCTTGTTCTGGCCTTAGCCTTAGTGCACTGTGCCAGGTGTCTCCCGGAACTGCTCAAGTTGGGTGAGTACTTGCACATGTATCTGTCATTCAGTCTGTCCACCAGTCTGTCAATCAGTCTGACACTGTAACTGCTTCATGTATATTCCTTCCATGTGGTCTCTCTGGTAGTTGGTCAACTGTCCAACTGTCTGTCCGTCTGGCGTGTCTGTCAGGCTTATCTAAAATAGGTAACTGTTGTCGAGCTCATGCTGAACACGAATGAACACAAAACGGAACTCAAGATCTGAACGAAAGGAAATATCCACAGACAGACTCCAGCCGTGATCTCCACACAAGTCTTCATTCACATCCACAATTAGACTCCAGCGCTGGTCCCCACACAAGTCTTCATTCACATCCACAGACAGACTCCAGCCCTGGTCTCCACACAAGTCTTCATTCACATCCACAGACAGACTCCAGCCCTGGTCTCCACACAAGTCTTCATCAACATCCACAGACAGACTCCAGCCCTGGTCTCCACACAAGTCTTCATTCACATCCACAGACAGACTCCAGCCCTGGTCCCCACACAAGTCTTCATTCACATCCACAATTAGACTCCAGCCCTGGTCCCCACACAAGTTTACATCCACAAATACTCAACAAGAAAACTTGGATGCGTCATTTTCGTGTGTGAACGAAATACCAAGAACACTACCGACAGTTCCGGAAACAAAATTACCAAAAGAGGAAAGGAAAAAGGAAACAGGGTGTTATCAACTCAACAGAAACGAAACGCGCACATATCAAACACACAATACATTCAGATGTCAGAACACACACATACACGCACATGTCAAAACACACACGTACACGCACATGACAAAACACACAGATAACTCACATGTCAAAACACACACATACACGCACATATCAAACACACACATACACGCACATATCAAACACACACATACACTCACATATCAAACACACACATACACTCACATATCAAACACACAAAAAGGCAAGGATGTGTGATGTCTCCAGATCTTTTTTCCCTATACAGTGAAAATATTTTCAGAAATGTAGAGGATATAAATGGAATCAGCATTGGTGGAAGAAACATCAATAACATTAGATATGCAGATTATACAGTATTAATTGCAGACAATGCGCAGGACCTGCAACAATTAGTAGATGCGGTTGTTGTACACAGTGAACAACTGGGGTTAGAATTAAATTGTAAAAAGACTCAGGTTATGGTCGTCACTAGAAAGAAAGAAGTGCCACAATGTATATACAAGTAAATGGAAATATTCTTCAACAAGTGAATCGGTACAATTATCTTGGAACAGTTATAACATCTGATGGGAGATGTCTTGTAGAGATTAGAACAAGAATCGCCATGGCGAAAGTAGCCTTTAGCAAGATGAAAAACATTCTGACCAATAAAAAGATGTCAATTGAAACGAGAAAAAGAGTGTTGAGGGGATACATAGAGCCTGTTCTTTTGTATGGATGTGAAACTTGGACAATGAACAGTCAAGCTGAAAAACATCTGATGGCTGTAGAAATGTGGTTTCTGAGGAAAGTGCAAAGAATACCATGGACAGACAGAAAAACCAATGACCAAGTACTACAGGAGACAAATGAACATCGTAAGCTGATTCGAGAGATTAGACGTAGACAGTCAAAATTTTTTGGACATGTTATTAGAAGAAATGGATTGGAGAACTTGGTGACAACTGGCAAGATCGAAGGGAACAGACCAAGAGGAAGACCGAGAGGAAAATACCTGGATGGCTTGGCCACATGGCATGGACGGGACAGGAACACTGAGCTGATCCACGACACTGGTGATCGAGTGAAATGGCGAGTCATGACCGCCCACGCTTTCCGGCATGGCACACGATTGATTGATTGAATACTGTGTCATCTGCATAGCGTATATTATTTATTTTGTAACCTCCAACTAGTATTCCTGGCATCTCTTTGATCTCTCTCATTATTACTTCGCTATATAGGGAGAAGAGATCTGGTGACAAGACACACATAACATAATGCTCATATTAATTCAGATTTGAATTACTTTCAAACTTTAAAGAAAAATTTTGAAAAAAAAGAGTAACATTAAAGTCTCTACTTACTGCTATTAATGCAACTATCTATCGTACTCTTGAGGCTAGTTATCAAATTTCATTACTCATCGCTAAATCTGGGAAAAGTCACACTATAGGGGAGAATTTAATCAAACCATCAATGTCAGCATTTCTTAAAACGGTTCTGGAAAAAGATGACCAAGACGTTAAAACTATGCTACTAAGTAATTATACTGTTAGAAGAAGAATAGACGAAATGAGTGAGGATATTGAAATACAACTTGTTGAAAAGCTGAAAACAAGAAAATTCTCGGTGCAAATGAATGAATCAACTTTGAGAGACAGTGAAACCGTACTTATAACTTACGTAAGATATACTGATAAAGGTAATTTTGCTGAAGAAATGTTCTGTAAATCATTAGAAAGCACCACTACTTCCAAAGAGAGAGATATATATAATAAGCTAAAATAATATACCAATGAAAAATATAACATCTTGTGCTGCAGATGATGCTCCTAATATGATGGGGAAGATAAATGGTTGCTTAAAATTGATGAAAAATGAGAATCCAGAAATGCTTCTTGTGCATTGTGTTATTCACAGGGAAAAATCTGGTAGCTAAAAACATTTCTCCTGTTCTAAATGACGTACTAAGTTTAGTTATACAGTTTATCAATGCTATTAAAGCTAGTGCCAAATGTGAACGTCTCTTCAAGTTATTTTGTGAAGAACAAAATGAAGACCACGTGAGACTTATACTTCACACTGAAGTAAGATGACTCTCGAAAGGGAACTGCTTGAAAAGATTTATGGAACTATTTGATACTCTTAGTCATTTTTCAAGCGACAAACCTGAAATGAAAAATCTGTTAACGGTCGATGGTAAGGCATTTGTGAGTTACTTAGTCGATATCTTTGAAAAACTAAATATATTAAATAAACAACTTCAAGGAACAAATAATACTCTTGTCGATAAAAAATCGAAGATATTTGGTTTCATTATCTTTATTGAATTATGTCCCAGACATATACAACAACAATTTTGAAAAGTTTCATTGGCTCCACAAATGTGAAATGACTGATACCGCTATATATGTTATTGTCGATCATCTCAAAATTTTATCGGCTGATTTAAAAGAAAGATTTTCTGATTTGAAACAAATTGATTTCCCAACTTGGATGATGCGGCCAATGTTAGTGGATATGTCTAATATTTCAAATATGCAGTATCAAAAAGAACTTGCAGAAATGCAGAATGATGAGTCAATTAACACTTTATGTAATATAAAAAGAGCGATGGCATGGCTTTGTTGGGAAACTGAAATCAAAAATCCAAATGAAACCAAATGTGCAAGAGAACTATTGTTACCGTTTCCATCTTCATATTTAGATGAATGCGGATTTAGTGCCGTAAATGATTTGTTGCAAAAAAAAAAACAAAAACGAAAACAAAAAAAAAAAGAAATCGGCTGAATATAACAAAACGGGGAGACTTGAGACTGAAGTTAACTAAATTGGAACCTGACATAAGATCTCTTTGCAGCAAGCATCAAGCGCAAGGATCTCACTAAATTTAAATAATAAATAATTACTAATCATTGAAATAACATAGAAAAATCTTTCATTAAAATTATTTTGTACTTGAATTTCAGTTCTCCATTATATGTTTTGAAAATTTACTTACTGTGTTTGCTCAATAATTTCCTAGTGATTTCTTCCTAAAACCTATTATTCAAGTTTCTTTAGTGAACATTTCAATTTTTGAATATTAAAAATTATGTATATGTTGGGGGGGGGGGGGGGGTGATAAGAATTTTAGAAATTCTTTGGTGGGGCATAGCACAAAAAAGGTTGGGAAACACTGTTCTAAACAGCCTCCCATTGTCTCTATATAGACTGCCATTGTCTGTCTCTACACTGTCTCCCATTGTTCGTACACAGTCGCCCATTGTCCCTACACATATTGTCTGCCACTATTTGCATCTAAATTGTCTTTGTATGAATAGCTATTGACACGAGGAAAGCAACATAAGTGGTTAACTAAGATCTCATAACTGCGCCATCCTTGTGATCAACACAATATAAGATTCCTATTTCATTGAAATTATGGATTTTTGATAAGCCAGCGAGCGCCTGGGACTTCGGCAAATTTGGGACAGAATCGTTCTGGCAACTGACTCAAGATGATGTGCTCCCGCGGGAGTTGTCCGACCCGCGCAGGAATTGTCTTGTTCCACGAGCACGAGAGAACTTTTTGTGTGGTCTATGACGATCACTGATCGCTCTGTCCGACATCTTCTCAGTAACTACCGTGTCTGTTGTTGATGTCAGCACTTTATGTGTGTGGAATTTCTGTTGTTGATTTCAGCACTTTATGTGTGTGGTATTTCTGTTGTTGATGACAGCACTTTATGTTTGTGGTATTTCTGTTGTTCACGTCAGCACTTTAAGTGTGTGGTATTTCTGTTGTTGATTTCAGAACTTTATGTTCGTAGTATTTCTGTTGTTGGTTTCAGCACTTTATGTGTGCGGTATTTCTGTTGTTGGTTTCAGCACTTTAAGTGTGTGAATTTCTGTTGTTGATGTCAGCACTTTATGTGTGTGGTATTTCTGTTGTTGATGTCAGCACTTTATGTGTGTGGTATTTCTGTTGTTCTTGTCAGCATTTTATGTGTGTAGTATTTCTGTTGTTCATGTCAGCACTTTATGTGTGTAGTATTTCTGTTGTTCTTGTCAGCACTTTATGTGTGTAGTATTTCTGTTGTTCTTGTCAGCACTTTATGTGTGTGGTATTTCTGTTGTTCATGTCAGCACTTTATGTGTGTGGTATTTCTGTTGTTCATGATAGCACTTCATGTGTGTGGTATTTCTGTTGTTCATGTCAGCACTTTATGTGTGTGGTATTTCTGTTGTTGATGTCAGCACTTTATGTGGGCAGTATTTCTGTTGTTGATGTCAGCACTTTATGTGTGTAGTATTTCTGTTGTTGATGTCAGCACTTTATGTGTGTGGTATTTCTGTTGTTCATGATAGCACTTTATGTGTGTGGTATTTCTGTTGTTGATGTCAGCACTTTATGTGTGTAGTATTTCTGTTGTTGATGTCAGCACTTTATGTGTGTAGTATTTCTGTTCTGTGTGTTACCCATACGTTTGTAGTGGTTTTTTTTTAATGTCAGACCTTTTCTGAGAGAAATATGAATGCTAATCGTCTCTACGTGTAGTATTTTTGTTTATATTATTTATCTAAGTGTGTAATATTTCTGCTGTTTATGTTACACCTCTAAGTGTGTAGTATTTCTGCTGTTTATGTTACACCTCTAAGTGTGTAGTATTTCTGCTGTTTATGTTACACCTCTAAGTGTGTAGTATTTCTGCTGTTTATGTTACACCTCTAAGTGTGTAGTATTTCTGCTGTTTATGTTACACCTCTAAGTGTGTAGTATTTCTGCTGTTTATGTTACACCTCTAAGTGTGTAGTATTTCTGCTGTTTATGTTACACCTCTACGTGTGTAGTATTTCTGCTGTTTGTGTTACGCCTCTAAGTGTTCAATATTTCTGCTGTTTGTGTTACACCTCTAAGTGTGTAGTATTTCTGCTGTTTGTGTTACGCCTCTAAATGTTCAGTATTTCTGCTGTTTGTGTTACGCCTCTAAGTGTGTAGTATTTCTGCTGTTTGTGTTACGCCTCTAAGTGTGTAGTATTTCAGTCATATCTGTTATAGAAGTACATTATCTCACGGGATCGGTTATTGAATCTACCAGTGCAGGTCACGTGAACAGTATGTGACAATCCCATAATGATTTCCTTACTCTGTTTATGTCAACAACAACTGACCATCACATAATGATCTACTTGCTCTGGTCCAGGAACTGACCGTCACATAATGATCTTCTTGCTCTGGAGCAGGAGAAACGGCGTCATAAGCTTCCCTGAGTCTCCCAATCCCTCCCTGGTCAGTACTAACTAGGTTATCTGTCTGTCCTTAAGTAAGACAAATCAAACCCGATAGAGTGCAGCACTCGGCCGACGCTCGTGGTGTGTCCTGCCATCCCCCACACAGACACACGAGACACAGAACACTTGAGTGAGCGGCCATTAATCCCAGCTCGGTAAACAGATGCGCCCAGAGAACCGTTGTGCCCCTCGCAACTAGTAAGTTACTAGTATATTCATGAACGGTTCTACCCGTAATCTCCGAGATTACATGGCTCTAGTCTTTGGGGATCAAGAGCCATCACCATAATGAGAGTCGGAGAGGCAGAGACAGAGAGGAGTGAGAGAGATTGAGGGGGAGGACGGAGATACGGTCTGTTCGGTTGAGTCTTTGATGCGAGCATGCCCCAAGCCTGGGTGTCTTATCTTTGATGTATTCATGTATTCTGGCGGGAAAGGTCAGGGCAGGGAGCAAACGCACCAGACGATGGTACCTTGAGTGTGGTCCCTGGCTGCTGGCACGGACATCCAGCTTGTTTGGGGGTGGGGGGGGGGGCGACGCTTGATTCTGGGTTGGGTTTTATTCATGATTCTGGAGACATCACGTGACTAGTTGAGACATGTGACTCGTGCTCAGGCACGCAGGTCTACACACACACACACACACCCATACACGCCCACAAATACACCCACACATACACACCCACACCCACAAATACACCCACACATACACACCCACACCCACAAATACACCCACACATACACACCCACACCCACAAATACACCAACACATACACACCCACACCCACAAATACACCCACACATACACACCCACACCCACAAATACACCCACACATACACACCCACACCCACAAATACACCCACACATACACACCCACACCCACAAATACACCAACACATACACACCCACACCCACAAATACACCCACATATACACACCCACACCCACATATACACTCACGTATACACACCCACACCCACAAATCCACTCACACACACGGCCTATATAGTTTAGTAAAGGAAGCTTTACTTGGGATAACGGATAACCTGTCACTCTCTATCTCCGTCTGTTTCTCTATTTCTGTCTGTCTCTCTCTCTCCCTCACCTTGTCCCATCCCATCTCTCCACTCTCTCTCCACCCTCTCTCTTCTCTTTTCTCTCTCCTGTCTCTCTCTCTCTCCTCTCCCCTCTCTCTGTCGATTTTTCTATCTTTGTATCTCTGTCTCTCTCTGTGTCTCTGTCTCTATCCGCCTCCCCCTCCCTCCTCTCTCTCTCTCTCTCTCTCTCGTGTCTACATACACCATGTCTACACAGTACTGTAAGTAAACAACAACAACAACAACAACAACAACAACCTTGTCTAAGTGACCAGCCATGCCATGTCTATGATATGTCTATGTCAACTAATTTATGTGTGCACCGGTCGTCTCTGGATGAACCATATAGTCAGTACCTCGTCGGCCGCCTCCACGTCCTCGAATATCTCATGGTACTGGTTGTGGGCTGGTTGTGGGCTGGTTGTGGGCTGCTTGTGGGCTGGTGTCGACTGGGAGCTCAGTCCCTGACATAGACATAGCATCAGGACGGGGACTTGAACATGCGACCTCCGACACACTGTAGCACTGGATGTCACTGTCAGACCTAGTCCACATAATTGTCCCACTCCCACTACCCCACCTTCTAGTTCACACATTTGTCCCACTCCCACTGCCCCACTTCTAGTTCACACAACTGTCCCACTCCCACTGCCCCATTCCCACGGCCCTACTCCCATTGTCCCACTCCCACTGCCCCACTCCCACTGTCCCACTCCCACTGCCCGACCTTCTAGTGCACACAACTGCCCCACTCCCACTGCCCGACCTTCTAGTACACTCAACTTCTCCACTTCCACTGCTCGACCTTCTAGTGCACTCAACTTCTCCACTTCCACTGCCCGACCTTTTAGTATACACAACTTCCCCACTCCCACTGCCCGACCTTCTAGTGCACACAACTGCCCCACTCCCACTGCACGACCTTTTAGTACACACAACTGCCCCACTCCCACTTCCCCCACCCTCTAATGCACACAACTGCCCCTCACCCACTGCCCGACCTTCTAGTGCACACAACTACCCCACTCCCACTGCACGACCTTTTAGTACACACAACTGCGCCACTCCCACTGCCCGGCCTTCTAGTGCACACAACTGCCCCACTCCCACTGCCCGACCTTTTAGTACACACAACTGCGCCACTCCCACTGCCCGGCCTTCTAGTGCACACAACTGCCTCACTCCCACTGCCCGACCTTTTAGTACACACAACTGCGCCACTCCCACTGCCCGACCTTTTAGTACACACAACTGCGCCACTCCCACTGCCCGGCCTTCTAGTGCACACAACTGCCCCACTCCCACTGCCCGACCTTTTAGTACACACAACTGCGCCACTCCCACTGCCCGACCTTTTAGTACACACAACTGCCCCACTCCCACTGCCCGGCCGTCTAGTGCACACAACTGCGCCACTCCCACTGCCCGACCTTTTAGTACACACAACTGCGCCACTCCCACTGCCCGGCCTTCTAGTGCACACAACTGCCCCACTCCCACTGCCCGACCTTTTAGTACACACAACTGCGCCACTCCCACTGCCCGACCTTTTAGTACACACAACTGCCCCACTCCCACTGCCCGGCCGTCTAGTGCACACAACTGCGCCACTTCCACTGCCCGACCTTCTAGTGCACTCAACTTCTCCACTTCCACTGCCCGGCCGTCTAGTGCACACAACTGCCCCACTCCCACTGCCCGACCTTCTAGTGCACACATTCTCAATTACCCACCTTCTAATGCACACAACTGCGCCACTCCCACTGCCCGACCGTCTAGTGCACACAACTGCCCCACTCTCACTTCCCCCACCTTT
>OY992886.1:114191804-114256804 GCA_963921405.1 Cepaea hortensis | reverse complement strand
AGGTGTCCGCAACATTCGTCACGAGACAGGTCATGAATGATGATCATCTTTGATCATTTTGATCCATTCCTAAATGGCAGAAATCCAATTCCAGAACTCAGATATGCAGATGGTACGGTCCGCCTCACAATCAGTGCTCCCGGATTAAAATATTAGAAGATCAGACGATCTATGGAATAAATCAGTCTCTCCACATGTACAGTGTGGCTTTGTGGAAGCCAGATTTCACTCAGATTTATGCCAGGTTTCAAGTATTCTATAGACAATGAGGGTGTGTTGAGGCTAGATTTCACTCAGATTTATGCCAGGTTTCAAGTATTCTATAGACAATTTGGCTGTGTGGAAGCCAAATTTAACTTAGATCTATGCCAGGTTTCAAGTATTCTATAGCCAATATGAATGTGTGGGGGCCAGATTTCACTCAGATTTATGCCAGGTTTTAAGTATTCTATAGACAATGTGGATGTCTGGAAGCCAAATTTCACTTAGATTTATGCCAGGTCTCAAGTATTCTATAGACAACGTGGGTGTGTGGAGGCCAGATGTCACTCAAATCCACGTGAGGTTTCAAGTATTCTATAGTCAGTCAGTCAGTCAGTCAGTCAGTCAGTCAGTCATTCAGGTCAGTCAGTCAGTCAGACAGTCAGTCAGTCAGTCACTCAGTCACTCAGTCAGTCAGTCAGACAGACAGTCAGTCAGTCAGTCAGTCAGTCAGTTACTCAGTCACTCAGTCACTCAGTCAGTCAGTCAGTCGCGGATCCAACTTCACGGCAGCGGTTCGTCCCCATTATGCTCCGTTCGTGTGCCAGTGAATATCACACGAAATGCTCCTCACTGCCCAATGTGAAAAGTGGAAATGACAGGAGTCTCGGCAAGCCAACAGCCTGCACTGGTACACTATGTATAATGCTGCCGCCAGAATGCCAACACAGAGTCCTCCACGAAAAATACAGTTCATCGTCGATGGAAACGGCAGTCACCAGGAAGACTACGTTGACACGGGTTGTATCCCATATGGCTCGGTCTCTTTCTACAGGGCGACCCGCCGTAAGCGCCACACAAAGCTCGAACTCCGTAGCTCCAGCGACGACTGGGTCTCCTGAAAAATGCCCCCGTGAACCGAAAATGCAAACCAGTCAGTTCAGCAACAGCCGGCCGCCATCGCTCTGAACCTGCAGTTCACTCTACAAACAACCTATTTTTATAGACAATGTGGGTGTATGGAGGCCAGATTTCATTCAGATTTATGCCAGGTTTCAAGTATTCAATAGGCAATATGGGTGTATGGAGGCCAGATTTCACTCAAATCTACGGGAGGTTTCAAGTATTCTAATAAACAAAGTGGGTCAGGGCTATTCTAGCGGGATCTATGAAAGATCACCATGGACCCCATGGATGAAGTGGGTTTTTGACACGTTGAAAGAACGCAGGTTGAAGCTGGCCCCTGAACTGTTGACTAAGTTGGTCCAGGGGTACATGCCAGAGTCCGTGGGTACATTTCAAACTGTCCAGGGACTCTTGGTTTTAGGGCCATTGATAAGATTAAGGAGATATTCCAGGGTGTATTTCAAGACACGGCTATATTTCAACAATCGACTATATTTCAGCACTCGGCTATATTTCAACACACGGCTATATTTAACACTCGGCTATATTTCAGCACTTGCTATATTTCAGTACTCGACTATATTTAAAGTGGCCCTAAGAATGGAGCCAACTAATCAAAACAACTGTCCCTGCTGTGGACCACACACCCCATCCCCCGGGGCAGACCCCAGCCACGGTTGTCGGAGTGGTGGTATCAGACCTACAGGAACCACGAGCAACAGAAAACCCCAGAATGCAATAACCGCTAGTCGGGGACATGATCCCTGTAGTACTACTCGAACTAGGCTCCTCATCTAGTCCAACAGCTCTACTGTTTCAAATCCAATATATCTCAATGTTGCCACTAGATGGGTCGACTACCGATACAATTACTCCACTCCTACATTAGACGGCTGCCAGTATTTCTGCCAGAAGCCAAACGTATTTGTCCTCGCGTTCGTAGCAATCGAGACTTGTTACCTCGCCCGCACACAGGCGGAGTCGGGTTTGAGGGGGCCGATGCTTCTCTCGGTGGTTGAGTGTTTCAGTAAACATGTTTTACCACAAGATTATTTTCTTAGTACTCCTCAACTACTCAACAAATATGGGATACCCAACAGACATGCTTACTCAACAGACGCGGATACTCCACAAACTGTTGATACTCGAAGAAGAGTGTCTACTAAAACTAAATGTGTGAGGGATGTTCGACATGTACCCCGGCGTGTGACTGGCACCCTGGTGTGTGACATATACCCCGGTATGTGACATGTAGCTCGGTGTGTGACGTGTACCCCAATATGTGACATGTACCCCAGTGTGTGACTGGCACCCTGGTGTGTGACATATACCCCAGTGTGTGACATGTAGCCCGGTGTGTAACATGTACCCTCGTGTGTGATATGTACCCTGGTGTGTGACATGTACCCCAGTGTGGGATATGTACCCCGGTGTGTGACATGTTGCCTGGTGTGTGACATGTAGTCCTCTGTGTGACATGTACCCTGGTGTGTGACATGTACCCCGGCGTGTGACATGTACCCCATTGTGTGACATGTACCCCGTTGTGTGATCGGTTCCCTAGTGGGAAGCACAGAATAGGAACACTGCAGCCTGCCAGGCGTGACGTCAGAGGCGACCAGGGGCATCACCGCCCGTGTGTGACCCTGAAGGCGAGCACAAATAGCATCTCACTGTAACCTACCTTACAGCTCGGTCAGAGGCGACGACGGAGGGTTGCGCTTGGGACTGCCTTCCTTATCCAGTAGAATAACTGTAGCCACAAAACGCAACCAGCCGTGACGACAACGTGGAATGTAGGAGTCTAATGTGATGTCAGTACTGTTGGATTCCAGACATGGAGATTGCAAATAACATACAGACATTCACTGATTTGTACCAGCGCACAATAGAAAGAATAAAGTGACATGACAGAATCACTAATGTGGAGCTCATGGTGACAACTGGAAAAATACCAGAGAACCAATGTGGAGCCCATGGAGAAAACTGGACAAATACTAGTGAACCAATGTGGAGCCCATGGATAAAACTGGACAAATACTAGAGAATCAAAGTGGAGCTCATAGAGAAAACTGGACAAATACCAGAGAACCAATGTGGAGCTAATAGAGAGAATTGGACAAATACCAGCAAACCAATGTTGAGCTAATAGAGAGAACTGGACAAATACCAGAGAACCAATGTGGAGCTAATAGAGAGAACTGGACAAATACAAGAGAACCAACGTGGAGCTCATGGAGAGAATTAGACAAATATCAGTGACCAAATGAGGAGCTAATAGAGAGAACTGGACAAATACCAGTGACCAAATGAGGAGCTAATAGAGAGAACAGGACAACTGATCGTCAAGCAAGTGTGATAACAGTCAGACAATACCTTAATCAGCAAGCAAGTGTGACAACAGTCAGACAATACCTGGCAGGGGCAAGCAAGTGTAACAACATTCAGACAATACATCGATCAGCAAGCAAGTGTGGCAATAATCAGACAATACTTGGATCGGCAAGCAAGTGTGACAACAATAAGACAATACCTGGCATGGGCAGTGCGCTGCCGCAGGGCTTCAGATGAGGGCACTCTGACAGGGAGGGAACACAATCGATTATGTGATAGTTTCACACAACACCAAATACTTCACAACGTCCCCCACCCGCCCAGCCCCTTTCCTGTGATCAATAATGAATTATATGGTAATCATAATAAAGATGAACATACGCAGGACGGAAGTGCTCTAAGTGTGCCCGTGCGTGTGTGAGTGTGTGTGCATGTGTGTGTGCGAGTGTGTGTGTGTATGTGTGTGTGCCTTCGTGCATTTCTATGTTGGATATTATAGGCTTACTTCAGCAAAAGTCCGTTAGTTATTGTACATGTGTATGTGTATTTGTGGGAACACATGTTTGCGTACGCATATGTGTGTGCGCATGTCTGTGTGTGCATATTTGCGTGCGCGTCTGTATGCGTCTGTTTATAGTCTATACGGGCATGTTTGTATGGACATGTTTGTGTACGTATATCTGTTTGCCCATTTAAAGCATGCAAATTAGTGATATTAATAAAAGTTATCATGATCACAAAGTAGTCGCTGCTACACACATATAAATAATAATTCTTGCAACACTTATCTCTACAACTAAGATAAACAATAATTCTTGCAAAATGTATCTCTACAACTAAGATATACAATAATACTTGCAACATTTATCACTACAACTAAGATATACAATAATTCTTGCAACATTTATCTCTAAAAATAAGATATACAATAATTCTTGCAACATTTATCTCTACAAGTAAGATATACAATAATTCTTGCAACATTTATCTCTACAAGTAAGATATACAATAACTCTTGCAACATTTATCTCTACAAGTAAGATATACAATAATTCTTGCAACATTTATCTCTACAAATAAGATATACAATAATTATTGCAACATGTATCTCTACAAGTAAGATATACAATAACTCTTGCAACATTTATCTCTACAAGTATGATATACAATAATTCTTGCAACATTAATCTACACAAGTAAGATGTGCAATAATTCTTGCAACATTTATCTCTACAAGTAAGATATACAATAATTATTGCAACATTTATCTCTACAAGTAAGATATACAATAATTATTGCAAAATATATCTCTAAAACTAAGATATACAATAATTCTTGCAACATTTATCTCTACAATTAAGATATACAATAATTCTTGCAACATTTACCCCTACAACTAAGATATACAATAATTCTTGCAACATGTATCTCTACAACTAAGATATACAATAATTCTTGCAACATTTATCTCTACAACTAAGATATACAATAATTCTTGCAACATTTATCTCTACAAATAAGATATACAATAATTGTTGCAACATTAATCTCTACGACTAAGATATACAATAATTCTTGCAAACTTTATCTCTACAAGTAAGATATACAATAATTCTTGCAACATTTATCTCTACAAGTAAGATATACAATAATTCTTGCAACATTTATCTCTACAAGTAAGATATACAATAATTCTTGCAACATTTATCTCTACAAGTAAGATATACAATAATTCTTGCAACATTTATCTCTACAAGTAAGATATACAATAACTCTTGAAACATTTATCTCTACAAGTAAGATATACAATAACTCTTGCAACATTTATCTCTACAAGTAAGATATACAATAATTCTTGCAACATTTATCTCTACAAGTAAGATATACAATAATTATTGCAACATTTATCTCTACAAGTAAGATATACAATAACTCTTGCAACATTTATCTCTACAAGTAAGATATACAATAATTCTTGCAACATTTATCTCTACAAGTAAGATATACAATAATTATTGCAACATTTATCTCTACAAGTAAGATATACAATAACTCTTGCAACATTTATCTCTACAAGAATGATATACAATAATTCTTGCAACATTTATCTCTACAAGTAAGATATACAATAATTCTTGCAACATTTATCTCTACAAGCAAGATATACAATAATTATTGCAACATTTATCTCTACAAGTAAGATATACAATAATTCTTTCAACATTTATCTCTAGAATTAAGATATACAATAATTCTTGCAACATTTATCTCTACAAGTAAGATATACAATAATTCTTGCAACATTTATCTCTACAAGTAAGATATACAATAATTCTTGCAACATTTATCTCTACAAGTAAGATATACAATAACTCTTGCAACATTTATCTCTACAAGTAAGATATACAATAATTCTTGCAACATTTATCTCTACAAATAAGATATACAATAATTATTGCAACATGTATCTCTACAAGTAAGATATACAATAACTCTTGCAACATTTATCTCTACAAGTATGATATACAATAATTCTTGCAACATTTATCTCTATAAGTAAGATGTGCAATAATTCTTGCAACATTTATCTCTACAAGTAAGATATACAATAATTATTGCAACATTTATCTCTACATGTAAGATATACAATAATTATTGCAAAATATATCTCTACAACTAAGATATACAATAATTCTTGCAACATTTATCTCTACAATTAAGATATACAATAATTCTTGCAACATTTACCTCTACAACTAAGATATACAATAATTCTTGCAACATGTATCTCTACAACTAAGATATACAATAGTTCTTGCAACATTTATCTCTACAACTAAGATATACAATAATTCTTGCAACATTTATCTCTACAAACTAAGATATACAATAATTCTTGCAACATTTATCACTACAAATAAGATATACAATAATTCTTGCAACATTAATCTCTACGACTAAGATATACAATAATTCTTGCACACTATATCTCTACAAGTAAGATATACAATAATTCTTGCAACATTTATCTCTACAAGTAAAATATACAATAATTCTTGCAACATTTATCTCTACAAGTAAGATATACAATAACTCTTAAAACATTTATCTCTACAAGTAAGATATACAATAACTCTTGCAACATTTATCTCTACAAGTAATATATACAATAATTCTTGCAACATTTATCTCTACAAGTAAGATATACAATAATTCTTGCAACATTTATCTCTACAAGTAAGATATACAATAACACTTGCAACATTTATCTCTACAAGCAAGATGTACAATAATTATTGCAACATTTATCTCTACAAGTAAGATATACAATAATTCTTTCAACATTTATCTCTACAACTAAGATATACAATAATTCTTGCAACATTTATCTCTACAAGTAAGATATACAATAATTCTTGCAACATTTATCTCTACAAGTAAGATATACAATAATTCTTGCAACATTTATCTCTACAACTAAGATATACAATAATTCTTGCAACATTTATCTCTACAAGTAAGATATACAATAATTCTTGCAACATTAATCTCTACAACTAAGATATACAATAATTCTTGCAACATTAATCTCTACAAGTAATATATACAATAATTCTTGCAACATTTATCTCTACAAGTAAGATATACAATACTTCTTGCAACATTTATCTCTACAAGTAAGATATACAATAATTCTTGCAACATTTATCTCTACAAGTAAGATATACAATAATTCTTGCAACATTTATCTCTACAAGTAAGATATACAATAACTCTTGCAACATTTATCTCTACAAGTAAGATATACAATAATTCTTGCAACATTTATCTCTACAAGTAAGATATACAATAATTATTGCAACATTTATCTCTACAAGTAAGATATACAATAATTATTGCAAAATATATCTCTACAACTAAGATATACAATAATTCTTGCAACATTTATCTCTACAATTAAGATATACAATAATTCTTGCAACATTTACCTTTACAACTAAGATATACAATAATTCTTGCAACATGTATCTCTACAACTAAGATATACAATAATTATTGCAACATTTATCTCTACAACTAAGATATACAATAATTCTTGCAACATTTATCTCTACAAGTAAGATATACAATAATTATTGCAAAATTTATCTCTACAACTAGGATATACAATAATTCTTGCAACATTTATCTCTACAATTAAGATATACAATAATTCTTGCAACATTTATCTCTACAACTAATATATACAATAATTCTTGCAACATGTATCTCTGCAACTAAGATATACAATAATTCTTGCAACATTTATCTCTACAACTAAGATATACAATAATTCTTGCAACATTTATCTCTACAACTAAGATATACAATAATTCTTGCAACATTTATCTCGACAAATAAGATATACAATAATTCTTGCAACATTAATCTCTACAACTAAGATATACAATAATTCTTGCAAACTTTATCTCTACAAGTAAGATATACAATAATTCTTGCAACATTTATCTCTACAAGTAAGATATACAATAATTCTTGCAACATTTATCTCAACAAGTAAGATATACAATAATTATTGCAACATTTATCTCTACAAGTAAGATATACAATAACTCTTGAAACATTTATCTCTACAAGTAAGATATACAATAATTCTAGCAACATTTATCTCTACAAGTAAGATATACAATAATTATTGCAACATTTATCTCTACAAATAAGATATACAATAACTCTTGCAACATTTATCTCTTCAAGTATGATATACAATAATTCTTGCAACATTTATCTCTACAAGTAAGATATACAATAATTCTTGCAACATTTATCTCTACAAGTAAGATATACAATAATTCTTGCAACATTTATCTCTACAAGTAAGATATACAATAATTCTTGCAACATTTATCTCTACAACTAAGATATACTATAATTCTTGCAACATTTATCTCTACAACTAAGATATACAATAATTCTTGCAACATTTATCTCTACAACTAAGATATACAATAATTCTTGCAACATTTATCTCTACAAGTAAGATATACAATAATTCTTGCAACATTTATCTACAAGTAAGATATACAATAACTCTTGCAACATTTATCTCTACAAGTAAGATATACAATAATTCTTGCAACATTTATCTCTACAAGTAAGATATACAATAATTCTTGCAACATTTATCGCTACAAGTAAGATATAAAATAATTATTGCAACATCTATCTCTACAAGTAAGATATACAATAACTCTTGCAACATTTATCTCTACAAGTATGATATACAATAATTCTTGCAACATTTATCTCTACAAGTAAAATATACAATAATTCTTGCAACATTTATCTCTATAAGTAAGATATACAATAATTATTGCAACATTTATCTATACAAGTAAGATATACAATAATTCTTGCAACATTTATCTCTACAACTAAGATATACAATAATGCTTGCAACATTTATCTCTACAACTAAGATATACAATAATTCTTGCAACATTTATCTCTACAACTAAGATATACTATAATTCTTGCAACATTTATCTCTACAACTAAGATATACAATAATTCTTGCAACATTTATCTCTACAAGTAAGATATACAATAATTCTTGCAACATTTATCTCTACAAGTAAGATATACAATAATTCTTGCAACATTTATCTCTACAAGTAAGATATACAATAATTCTTGCAATATTTATCTACAAGTAAGATATACAATAACTCTTGCAACATTTATCTCTACAAATAAGATATACAATAATTATTGCAACATTTATCTCTACATATAAGATATACAATAATTCTTGCAACATTTACCTTTACAACTGAGATATACAATAATTCTTGCAACATTTATCTCTACAATTAAGATATACAATAATTCTTGCAACATTTATCTCTACAACTAATATATACAATAATTCTTGCAACATGTATTTCTACAACTAAGATATACAATAATTCTTGCAACATTTATCTCTACAACTAAGATATACAATAATTCTTGCAACATTTATCTCTACAAGTAAGATATACAATAATTATTGCAAAATTTATCTCTACAACTAAGATATACAATAATTCTTGCAACATTTATCTCTACAATTAAGATATACAATAATTCTTGCAACATTTATCTCTACAACTAATATATACAATAATTCTTGCAACATGTATCTCTACAACTAAGATATACAATAATTCTTGCAACATTTATCTCTACAACTAAGATATACAATAATTCTTGCAACATTTATCTCTACAACTAAGATATACAATAATTCTTGCAACATTTATCTCTACAAGTAAGATATACAATAATTCTTGCAACATTTATCTACAAGTAAGATATACAATAACTCTTGCAACATTTATCTCTACAAGTAAGATATACAATAATTCTTGCAACATTTATCTCTACAAGTAAGATATACAATAATTCTTGCAACATTTATCGCTACAAGTAAGATATAAAATAATTATTGCAACATCTATCTCTACAAGTAAGATATACAATAACTCTTGCAACATTTATCTCTACAAGTATGATATACAATAATTCTTGCAACATTTATCTCTACAAGTAAAATATACAATAATTCTTGCAACATTTATCTCTATAAGTAAGATATACAATAATTATTGCAACATTTATCTATACAAGTAAGATATACAATAATTCTTTCAACATTTATCTCTACAACTAAGATATACAATAATTCTTGCAACATTTATCTCTACAACTAAGATATACAATAATGCTTGCAACATTTATCTCTACAACTAAGATATACAATAATTCTTGCAACATTTATCTCTACAACTAAGATATACTATAATTCTTGCAACATTTATCTCTACAACTAAGATATACAATAATTCTTGCAACATTTATCTCTACAAGTAAGATATACAATAATTCTTGCAACATTTATCTCTACAAGTAAGATATACAATAATTCTTGCAACATTTATCTCTACAAGTAAGATATACAATAATTCTTGCAATATTTATCTACAAGTAAGATATACAATAACTCTTGCAACATTTATCTCTACAAATAAGATATACAATAATTATTGCAACATTTATCTCTACAATTAAGATATACAATAATTCTTGCAACATTTACCTTTACAACTAAGATATACAATAATTCTTGCAACATTTATCTCTACAATTAAGATATACAATAATTCTTGCAACATTTATCTCTACAACTAATATATACAATAATTCTTGCAACATGTATCTCTACAACTAAGATATACAATAATTCTTGCAACATTTATCTCTACAACTAAGGTATACAATAATTCTTGCAACATTTATCTCTACAAGTAAGATATACAATAATTATTGCAAAATTTATCTCTACAACTAAGATATACAATAATTCTTGCAACATTTATCTCTACAATTAAGATATACAATAATTCTTGCAACATTTATCTCTACAACTAATATATACAATAATTCTTGCAACATGTATCACTACAACTAAGATATACAATAATTCTTGCACCATTTATCTCTACAACTAAGATATACAATAATTCTTGCAACATTTATCTCTACAACTAAGATATACAATAATTCTTGCAACATTTATCTCGACAAATAAGATATACAATAATTCTTGCAACATTAATCTCTACAACTAAGATATACAATAATTCTTGCAACATTTATCTCTACAAGTAAGATATACAATAATTCTTGCAACATTTATCTCTACAAGTAAGATATACAATAATTATTGCAACATTTATCTCTACAAGTAAGATATACAATAACTCTTGAAACATTTATCTCTACAAGTAAGATATACAATAATTCTAGCAACATTTATCTCTACAAGTAAGATATACAATAATTATTGCAACATTTATCTCTACAAATAAGATATACAATAACTCTTGCAACATTTATCTCTACAAGTATGATATACAATAATTCTTGCAACATTTATCTTTACAAGTAAGATATACAATAATTCTTGCAACATTTATCTCTACAAGTAAGATATACAATAATTCTTGCAACATTTATCTCTACAAGTAAGATATACAATAATTCTTGCAACATTTATCTCTACAACTAAGATATACTATAATTCTTGCAACATTTATCTCTACAACTAAGATATACGATAATTCTTGCAACATTTATCTCTACAACTAAGATATACAATAATTCTTGCAACATTTATCTCTACAAGTAAGATATACAATAATTCTTGCAACATTTATCTACAAGTAAGATATACAATAACTCTTGCAACATTTATCTCTACAAGTAAGATATACAATAATTCTTGCAACATCTATCTCTACAAGTAAGATATACAATAATTCTTGCAACATTTATCTCTACAAGTAAGATATAAAATAATTATTGCAACATCTATCTCTACAAGTAAGATATACAATAACTCTTGCAACATTTATCTCTACAAGTATGATATACAATAATTCTTGCAACATTTATCTCTACAAGTAAGATATACAATAATTCTTGCAACATTTATCTCTATAAGTAAGATATACAATAATGCTTGCAACATTTATCTATACAAGTAAGATATACAATAATTCTTTCAACATTTATCTCTACAACTAACATATACAATAATTCTTGCAACATTTATCTCTACAACTATGATATACAATAATTCTTGCAACATTTATCTCTACAACTAAGATATACAATAATGCTTGCAACATTTATCTCTACAAGTAAGATATACAATAATTCTTGCAACATTTATCTCTACAAGTAAGATATACAATAATTCTTGCAACATTTATCTCTACAAGTAAGATATACAATAATTCTTGCAACATTTATCTCTACAAGTAAGATATACAATAACTCTTGCAACATTTATCTCTACAAATAAGATATACAATAATTCTTGCAACATTTATCTCTACAACTAAGATATACAATAATTCTTGCAACATTTATCTCTACAATTAAGATATACAATAATTCTTGCAACATTTATCTCTACAACTAATATATACAATAATTCTTGCAACATTTATCTCTACAACTAATATATACAATAATTCTTGAAACATGTATTTCTACAACTAAGATATACAATAATTCTTGCAACATTTATCTCTACAACTAAGATATACAATAATTCTTGCAACATTTATCTCTACAAGTAAGATATACAATAATTATTGCAAAATTTATCTCTACAACTAAGATATACA
The DNA here is from genome assembly GCA_963921405.1 of Cepaea hortensis. Lineage (NCBI taxonomy): Eukaryota > Metazoa > Mollusca > Gastropoda > Stylommatophora > Helicidae > Cepaea > Cepaea hortensis. The sequence goes on along the minus strand of OY992886.1, from coordinate 114,244,124 downwards.
ATAATTCTTGCAACATTTATCTCTACAATTAAGATATACAATAATTCTTGCAACATTTATCTCTACAACTAATATATACAATAATTCTTGCAACATGTATCTCTACAACTAAGAAATACAATAATTCTTGCAACATTTATCTCTACAACTAAGATATACAATAATTCTTGCAACATTTATCTCTACAACTAAGATATACAATAATTCTTGCAACATTTATCTCTACAAGTAAGATATACAATAATTCTTGCAACATTTATCTACAAGTAAGATATACAATAACTCTTGCAACATTTATCTCTACAAGTAAGATATACAATAATTCTTGCAACATTTATCTCTACAAGTAAGATATACAATAATTCTTGCAACATTTATCTCTACAAGTAAGATATAAAATAATTATTGCAACATCTATCTCTACAAGTAAGATATACAATAACTCTTGCAACATTTATCTCTACAAGTATGATATACAATAATTCTTGCAACATTTATCTCTACAAGTAAAATATACAATAATTCTTGCAACATTTATCTCTATAAGTAAGATATACAATAATTATTGCAACATTTATCTATACAAGTAAGATATACAATAATTCTTTCAACATTTATCTCTACAACTAAGATATACAATAATTCTTGCAACATTTATCTCTACAACTAAGATATACAATAATGCTTGCAACATTTATCTCTACAACAAAGATATACAATAATTCTTGCAACATTTATCTCTACAACTAAGATATACTATAATTCTTGCAACATTTATCTCTACAACTAAGATATACAATAATTCTTGCAACATTTATCTCTACAAGTAAGATATACAATAATTCTTGCAACATTTATCTCTACAAGTAAGATATACAATAATTCTTGCAACATTTATCTCTACAAGTAAGATATACAATAATTCTTGCAATATTTATCTACAAGTAAGATATACAATAACTCTTGCAACATTTATCTCTACAAATAAGATATACAATAATTATTGCAACATTTATCTCTACAATTAAGATATACAATAATTCTTGCAACATTTACCTTTACAACTAAGATATACAATAATTCTTGCAACATTTATCTCTACAATTAAGATATACAATAATTCTTGCAACATTTATCTCTACAACTAATATATACAATAATTCTTGCAACATGTATCTCTACAACTAAGATATACAATAATTCTTGCAACATTTATCTCTACAACTAAGGTATACAATAATTCTTGCAACATTTATCTCTACAAGTAAGATATACAATAATTATTGCAAAATTTATCTCTACAACTAAGATATACAATAATTCTTGCAACATTTATCTCTACAATTAAGATATACAATAATTCTTGCAACATTTATCTCTACAACTAATATATACAATAATTCTTGCAACATGTATCTCTACAACTAAGATATACAATAATTCTTGCACCATTTATCTCTACAACTAAGATATACAATAATTCTTGCAACATTTATCTCTACAACTAAGATATACAATAATTCTTGCAACATTTATCTCGACAAATAAGATATACAATAATTCTTGCAACATTAATCTCTACAACTAAGATATACAATAATTCTTGCAAACTTTATCTCTACAAGTAAGATATACAATAATTCTTGCAACATTTATCTCTACAAGTAAGATATACAATAATTCTTGCAACATTTATCTCTACAAGTAAGATATACAATAATTATTGCAACATTTATCTCTACAAGTAAGATATACAATAACTCTTGAAACATTTATCTCTACAAGTAAGATATACAATAATTCTAGCAACATTTATCTCTACAAGTAAGATATACAATAATTATTGCAACATTTATCTCTACAAATAAGATATACAATAACTCTTGCAACATTTATCTCTACAAGTATGATATACAATAATTCTTGCAACATTTATCTCTACAAGTAAGATATACAATAATTCTTGCAACATTTATCTCTACAAGTAAGATATACAATAATTCTTGCAACATTTATCTCTACAAGTAAGATATACAATAATTCTTGCAACATTTATCTCTACAACTAAGATATACTATAATTCTTGCAACATTTATCTCTACAACTAAGATATACGATAATTCTTGCAACATTTATCTCTACAACTAATATATACAATAATTCTTGCAACATTTATCTCTACAAGTAAGATATACAATAATTCTTGCAACATTTATCTACAAGTAAGATATACAATAACTCTTGCAACATTTATCTCTACAAGTAAGATATACAATAATTCTTGCAACATTTATCTCTACAAGTAAGATATACAATAATTCTTGCAACATTTATCTCTACAAGTAAGATATAAAATAATTATTGCAACATCTATCTCTACAAGTAAGATATACAATAACTCTTGCAACATTTATCTCTACAAGTAAAATATACAATAATTCTTGCAACATTTATCTCTATAAGTAAGATATACAATAATTATTGCAACATTTATCTATACAAGTAAGATATACAATAATTCTTTCAACATTTATCTCTACAACTAAGATATACAATAATTCTTGCAACATTTATCTCTACAACTATGATATACAATAATTCTTGCAACATTTATCTCTACAACTAAGATATACAATAATGCTTGCAACATTTATCTCTACAACTAAGATATACAATAATTCTTGCAACATTTATCTCTACAACTAAGATATACTATAATTCTTGCAACATTTATCTCTACAAGTAAGATATACAATAATTCTTGCAATATTTATCTACAAGTAAGATATACAATAACTCTTGCAACATTTATCTCTACAAATAAGATATACAATAATTCTTGCAACATTTATCTCTACAACTAAGATATACAATAATTCTTGCAATATCTACATCTACCAGACTCAGCAACCCCCCCCCCCCCACCAGTTCACAGATTCAAGGCCAGTGAGGGGGAAAGGGGGGGAGGGGACTGCGAGGCAAGCTGCACTTGTTGCAATGCTCCCCGGGGGCCTTCACTGTGACGACAGGTCCTTGATGAATTATTCAGTGAGCGCGTAGTTGGGCTGTTGGGGACTGTGGCACTGTCCTGCCGCACTCTACTTGACACCATCTTGCTGTCTTCACCGTTTACTTGCAGCTTAGCCCTGCGACAAGTCAGGAGACAGTCTCACTGTGACCCACATACCCGGAATCTAGTTATTGCCAGTGTGTGTGTGTGTGTGTGTGTGTGTGTGCGTGTGTGTGTGTGTGGGTGGGTGGGTTGGTGGGTTGGTGGGTGGGTGGGTGGGTTGGTTGGTTGGTTGGTTTGTCATCAGAGAGTAGATGTGTTAGATAATATTGAAACATGTCTCTGCCGCGGCGCTCACATGTCTACTTGTGTTGTTGTATACAACCATTGTTGCATGTTGCATACAAAAACATTACATGACACCAAGGCATTCGCTACAGAGACACATGATGAATGATACAAGTGTGGGTGGATATTACAATTGTTGGGACAGATCTTACAATGACACAAGTGTGGGTGGATATTACAATTGTTGGGACAGATCTTACAATGACACAAGTGTGGGTGGATATTACAATTGTTGGGACAGATCTTACAATGACACAAGTGTGGGTGGATATTACAATTGTTGGGTCAGATCTTACAATGACACAAGTGTGGGTGGATATTACAATTGTTGGGACAGATCTCACAATAATGTGTATACGGTTTTACTGGGAGCAAATTGCGACAATTACAATGGTAATTGAAGTGAACAATTATGACCAGTTATCGCAACGAATCAGACACATTGTGATTTGTCACTGTACCACCTCTCTCTCTCTCTCTCTCTCTCTCTCTCTCTCTCTCTCTCTCTCTCTCTCTCTCTCTCTGTGTCTCTCTCTGTCTCTTTCTTTCTCTCTCTGTCTCTCTCTCCTCTCTCTCTGTGTCTCTCTCTCTCCTCTCTCTCACACACTCACTCTCTCTCTTTCTCTCTCTCACTAACTCTGTCTGTCTGTCTGTCTGTCTGTCTGTCTCGATAAATCACAATGAAGATGGAGGCTATGATCTAAACACTCTATGATAAACAGATGGCCCATCATTGATGGCTAGACACGCGGCAGATCTGCAACAACTGCCGGGCACTGAGGTCACAGAGTGTGCAAACACGAATGTTCCGCGAATACATAGAAACCAGAACCAATCTTAATATCACAGAAACCGATAACACTAAAATGTGATATTACAATAGGAGGAGTTGAGTTGAGCTGGGCTAAGAACCGACATCATCGCACTCACGACATTCCCATTCACGCTCCGTCCCCTTGTTCAACAGCCAGCGAAGAGTCACACTACTAATCGTTCCCATAGCTATCTGATTGAAAGTTCTCCTGGTCTTTCCTCTCAGTTTAGAGATTCTTCCAGAACCCCTGCCGATCCCCCGCAATCTCATTCTTTCCACATACGGGCTATCAATCTGTTCCTCCGCCTTCTCCACCTGATCCCATAGGCGCACGACCACCTCCCCCTTGTCCATAGGTAATCTACCACTAAGAGGTGCATTCCCTGCTAGCCTATCAACCTGTTCATTCCCCCGTACCCCCGCATGGCCAGGGCAAAACATCCATACAATTTTCACAATCTGTGACCTCAAAATCGAGGGGAGCCATTCCACACAAATATTTCTTTTTCCACATTACTAAGCACACTCCTTGAGTCCGCAATGAATACAGTGTGTGTTGCAGTGGTCTCTTCTGCCAACGGAATGACGCTGTGACTGCTTCCACCTCCATTCTCATGCTAGAGGTCGTAGTCTCATATGCCAGACTCTCTTTTTTCAAGAATCGTCCATTCGGCTAAACAATGAAACCCCGATTACAATAGGAGGAATGCTTGGTGAGGCCAATACGTTCAAATATGTGGATGGAATGACAGCATCAGACGGGAAATAACTGGTAGAAATCAAGTGCAGGACATTGCACGGCAAGGGCTGCCTTACAGAAGATAAATACTTGATGCAATAAGTCACTATCAGTGAGTGTCGGAAAGAGAGTGCTGACGTGTTACACTGAACATGTTCAGTTGTATGGCAGTGAATCATGGATGCCAAGAACAGACTAGGAGGAGACTGCAACCAGTGGTGAAGTGCTTGCTGAGACTAATGTTGCCAACACAGCGGACTGCCGGACAAGCTAACCATGAGTGAAGTAATGTTGCCAACAAAGTGGACTGCCGGACAAGCTAACCATGAGTGAAGTAATGTTGCCAACACAATGGACTGCCGGACAAGCTAACCATGAGTGAAGTAATGTTGCCAACAAAGTGAACTGCCGGACAAGCTAACCACGAGTGAAGTAATGTTGCCAACACAATGGACTGCCGGACAAGCTAACCATGAGTGAAGTAATGTTGCCAACACAGTGGACTGCCGGACAAGCTAACCACGAGTGAAGTAATGTTGCCAACACAGTGGACTGCCGGACAAGCTAGCCATGAGTGAAGTAATGTTGCCAACACAATGGACTGCCGGACAAGCTAACTATGAGTGAAGTAATGTTGCCAACACAGTGGACTGCCGGACAAGCTAACCATGAGTGAAGTAATGTTGTCAACACAGTGGACTGCCGGACAAGCTGACCACGAGTGAAGTAATGTTGCCAACACAGTGGACTGCCGGACAAGCTAACCATGAGTGAAGTAATGTTGCCAACACAGTGGACTGCCGGACAAGCTAACTATGAGTGAAGTAATGTTGCCAACACAGTGGACTGCCGGACAAGCTAACCACGAGTGAAGTAATGTTGCCAACACAGTGGACTGCCGGACAAGCTAACTATGAGTGAAGTAATGTTGCCAACACAGTGGACTGCCGGACACGCTAGCCATGAGTGAAGTAATGTTTCCAACACAGTGGACTGCCGGACAAGCTAGCCATGAGTGAAATAATGTTGCCAACATAGGCTGCCGGACAAGTTAGCCATGAGTGAAGTAATGTTGCCAACACAGTGGACTGCCGGACAAGCTAGCCATGAGTGAAGTAATGTTTCCAACACAATGGACTGCCGGACAAGCTAACCACGAGTGAAGTAATGTTGCCAACACAGTGGACTGCCGGACAAGTTAACAATGAGTGAAGTAATGTTGCCAACACAATGGACTGCCGGACAAGCTAACCATGAGTGAAGTAATGTTGCCAACACAGTGGACTGCCGGACAAGCTAACCACGAGTGAAGTAATGTTGCCAACACAGTGGACTGCCGGACAAGCTAGCCATGAGTGAAGTAATGTTGCCAACACAATGGACTGCCGGACAAGCTAACTATGAGTGAAGTAATGTTGCCAACACAGTGGACTGCCGGACAAGCTAACCATGAGTGAAGTAATGTTGTCAACACAGTGGACTGCCGGACAAGCTGACCACGAGTGAAGTAATGTTGCCAACACAGTGGACTGCCGGACAAGCTAACCATGAGTGAAGTAATGTTGCCAACACAGTGGACTGCCGGACAAGCTAACTATGAGTGAAGTAATGTTGCCAACACAGTGGACTGCCGGACAAGCTAACCACGAGTGAAGTAATGTTGCCAACACAGTGGACTGCCGGACAAGCTAACTATGAGTGAAGTAATGTTGCCAACACAGTGGACTGCCGGACACGCTAGCCATGAGTGAAGTAATGTTTCCAACACAGTGGACTGCCGGACAAGCTAGCCATGAGTGAAATAATGTTGCCAACATAGGCTGCCGGACAAGTTAGCCATGAGTGAAGTAATGTTGCCAACACAGTGGACTGCCGGACAAGCTAGCCATGAGTGAAGTAATGTTTCCAACACAATGGACTGCCGGACAAGCTAACCACGAGTGAAGTAATGTTGCCAACACAGTGGACTGCCGGACAAGTTAACAATGAGTGAAGTTAATGCCACCAGAACATCATATGGAGCTAGATAAGGGCAATGTTCTGTTGTCATGAGAATAAAGACCTTGGAAGACATCGTTACAGATGACAGATACGTGCTAGAATACGTCGTGACAGATGGACAGATCGGTGCTAGAAGAGGCTGTCTGCTGTCATTACATATAGATATTCTCTGATGTCATTACATATAGATATTCTCTGATGTCATTACATATAGATATTCTCTGGTGTCATTACATATAGATATTATCTGATGTCATTACATATAGATATTCTCTGATGTCATTACATATAGATATTCTCAGGTGTCATTACATATAGATATTCTCTGGTGTCATTACATATAGATATTCTCTGGTGTCATTACATATATATATTCTCTGGTGTCATTACATATAGATATTCTCTGATGTCATTACATATAGATATTCTCTGGTGTCGTTACATATAGATATTCTCTGATGTCATTACACACACACATATATATATATATATATATATATATATATATATATATATATATATATATATATATATATATATATATATATATATATATATATATATATAAATATATTCTCTGGTGTCATTACATATAGATATTCTCTGGTGTCATTACATATAGATATTCTCTGGTGTCATTACATATAGATATTCTCTGTTGTCATTACATATAGATATTCTCTAGTGTCATTACATATAGATATTCTCTGGTGTCATTACATATAGATATTCTCTGGTGTCATTACATATAGATATTCTCTGGTGTCATTACATATAGATATTCTCTGATGTCATTACATATAGATATTCTCTGGTGTCATTACATATAGATATTCTCTGATGTCATTATATATAGATATTCTCTGGTGTCATTACATATAGATATTCTCTGGTGTCATTACATATAGATATTCTCTGGTGTCATTACATATAGATATTCTCTGGTGTCATTACATATAGATATTATCTGATGTCATTACATATAGATATTCTCTGATGTCATTACATATAGATATTCTCTGATGTCATTACATATAGATATTCTCTGGTGTCATTACATATAGATATTCTCTGATGTCATTACATATAGATATTCTCTGGTGTCATTACATATAGATATTCTCTGGTGTCATTACATATAGATATTCTCTGGTGTCATTACATATAGATATTCTCTGGTGTCATTACATATAGATATTCTCTGGTGTCATTACATATAGATATTCTCTGTTGTCATTACATATAGATATTCTCTAGTGTCATTACATATAGATATTCTCTGATGTCATTACATATAGATATTCTCTGGTGTCATTACATATAGATATTCTCTGATGTCATTATATATAGATATTCTCTGGTGTCATTACATATAGATATTCTCTGGTGTCATTACATATAGATATTCTCTGGTGTCATTACATATAGATATTCTCTGGTGTCATTACATATAGATAATCTCTGGTGTCATTACATATAGATATTCTCTGGTGTCATTACATATAGATATTCTCTGGTGTCATTACATATAGATATTCTCTGGTGTCATTACATATAGATATTCTCTTATGTTATTACATATAGACATTGTCTGCTATTATTACACACAGATACTGTCTGCTATCATTATATATTAGTTACATCAATTACATCTGTCACATCTACGGCCATGGACTGCAGTGATCAGTTTTTCTATGTTGTACTGTATCCAAGGCTTTGGGATTGTCTATGAAGCACATATATTAGTTTGTCCGCTCTTCAAAGCCCAGTTGTCGAATGCTGCTTGCATGCACATATCTATATTTGTATCATTGTCTGTGCCTCGTCTCTCAACAACAAACCCACATTGCTGCTGTCCTATTTAGATCCTGGTTTGTTCCGTATTCCTTTCATAGCAAGACATCATAATGTGTTCGTTATAAAATCATGGAGTTTAAGTGTTCTCTGCTCTTCCACAATCTATTCATCCACAAGTCTGTGGCACAGACGCCGCCCGGCCTGGGCTCACTGCTGGACATGGCATTTCAAAGATTGTATCAATATCCCACTGCTGAACATGGCATTACAAAGATTATATCAATCTCCCACTGCTGAACATGGCATTTCAAAGATTGTATCACTATCGGATTAATCTAGGGTGTGCAACTCTGCTGTAGTTATGTTTTCTGTCCACGAGGACCGTCCTTCATTCATCTGACGGGTTTTTCTGCTCTTTCTGCTGTACACAGGTGGGCTGTTTCCATTGTATGTAGTTTCTGCTGTACACAGGTGTGCTGTTCCCATTGTATGTAGTTTCTGCTGTACACAGGTGGGCTGTTCCCATTGTATGTAGTTTCTGCTGTACACAGGTGTGCTGTTCCCATTGTATGTAGTTTCTGCTGTACACAGGTGTGCTGCTCCCATTGTATGTAGTTTCTGCTGTACACAGGTGTGCTGTTCCCATTGTATGTAGTTTCTGCTGTACACAGGTGGGCTGTTCCCATTGTATGTAGTTTCTGCTGTACACAGGTGTGCTGTTCCCATTGTATGTAGTTTCTGCTGTACACAGGTGGGCTGTTCCAATTGTCTGTAGTTTCTTCTGTACACGGATGGGCTATTCCCATTGTCTGTAGTTTCTGCTGTACACAGGTGGGCTGCTCCCATTGTATGTAGTTTCTGCTGTACACAGGTGGGCTGTTCCCATTGTCTGTAGTTTCTGCTGTACACAGGTGGGCTGTTCCCATTGTCTTTGGGGCTGACGTCAGTTCTGTCATCTCTGCAGAGTTCACTGATATCCTCTCTGTGTCTGTCCCTACACGCACGCAAGCACGCACGCACGCACACACACTCACACGTGCGCGCGCGCGCGCACACACACACACACATACACTAAGGACTTTCCCATCAATGTGTAGACCTGCAAACATCCTTGCCATGTTGACATGTCTCACTTTATTGAAAGCCTTTGTGAAGTCAATAAAGCAAAGGTGTAGGTCTTTGTTTACTTCTATAGAACGTTCAATGAATCTTCTTGGCAAAAACACAGCATTTTCTGTACCCTTGCCTTCTACCAGCCCTACATTGTTCTTCTATTTTGGGTTGTATTTTCTTTGCATGATAATTCTTAGCAAAATCTTCGTAATATGGCTCATTATGTAAAATGGTCGTACATACATAACCAATTGACATATTTAAGATCAGAGGTAAATAGCAAATTATCCCTCGATCAGGAAATCAACATCCGGATTGGTAAGGCGGCAACAACAATGAACAGGTTAAGAAAAAGAGTCTGGGAGAACAGGAAGCTTACTGCCAAAACAAAAGTCCTCGTCTACCAAGCCTGTGTCCTTAGTACTCTTCTTTATGGCAGTGAAACCTGGACAACTTACTCACACCAAGAGAAACGTTTAAACAGCTTTCATCTGCGGTGTCTGCGAAGAGTACTTGGTATTAACTGGCAAGACAAAATCACAAATACTGAAGTATTGGAAAGATCAGGTTGTGTGACGGTTTAGTCCATGTTCAGTCTTCGTAGACTTAGATGGATAGGACATCTTAGGAGGATGGATGATGGTAGAATACCAAGGACATCTTCTTTGGTGAATTTCAGATCGATAAGATATCTTAGGTCCGGTCTCTACTACGATACAAAGATGTGTGTAAGCGGGACATGACTGATACAGACCGCTGAACATGTTGGATGGAGGGCAATTATCAGAAATTGAATAAAGACAAAGGAGAAAATGATTGCAGTTGGTCACACACTGAGCGTGTGAGACGTAAGATGGTGCGTAATGGTGGAAATGACCATGTGTTCACATGCAACCATTGTAGACGATCATTTACAGCACGAATCGGTCTGGTTAGTCACATTCGCTACCACCACGAGTTTTACCTGTTATGCCTTTTTGAAGCGCAATGTCACAAACTATCCACTGTTAAGACAGCAAGGTGCCAGTACAGGCTCATTATACTAATTGATCGATTTTGATCACATTCCAAGGCTCTGATTTCTTCTGGATTGCAATAAATATAGAATTACATGATTCAGAAGGTATATCATATATTGTGTTCAGCAGTCTGGTGTCCTGGTCTATTCCATATTCTTCTAAGGCAATGCTAATTTCTGTTGTGATGTTGTCTGGACCCGGGGTCTTGCCAGTTTTCATATGGTTAAGAACATTCTGAACTTCCATCTTCAAAATTGATGGTCCTTCATTATTATTCCAATGATCATATTGTTCTTCTCTTGTATCATCATAAAGGTCTTTCACACAATCTGGACACGAGTGTAAAATCTGACATTTTCTAATATAATTATGCCATCTTTGGCTTTTAATCAGCCCGCTTATGTGTGTGTTCTTTTGTTGGTGATTAATTCTTTGGTGCATTATTTTGATATTCCGGGTGTTTTGTTGCTTTCCAATATCCCTGCAATTTTCCACAAGCCATGCATATTTTGCCTCTTTGGACAGTTTCCTAATTGTCCTGTGAATCTCTTCATATTTTTCATGGTTATTTTTGATATTTCTTATTATTTCCATGAGTTTTGAGATGTCTTCGGTCAGTCATTTCCTACGTCCCATCATCTTAATTTTTGTGAGAGTTTATGCAGCTTTGTTGACTGATTTCTTTAATATTTCCCATTGGTCACTGACGTCTTGAAATACTATTTCTATATCGGACAATGCATCGAATCTGTTCTTTACCTCTACGTTGAATTTATTTGTTATTTCATCACTCTTCTGTGCATGCAGATCAAACTTTGTGTTTCTTGGTATATATTTGAACTTCTTTAATCTTAAATATATATTTATTTTGATTAATCTGTAGGTCGCTGTAGCAGTCTGCGTTTGGTATAGTTTTTGTCACTTTTAAGGCCTTTCGAAATCTCTGTTGATGAGAAAGCAATTAATCTTATGTCTTATCTTATGGTCAGGACTTCTCCAGGTGTTTCTAATAATCATATCATGCTCTGTTTGCCCGCTTTCATTCTGTTTCCCTAGTCTATATATGCCTACTAAGAACTATAATTTCCAACTTTAGCATTAAAGTCACCCATTATTACGAGTATATTTAGTTCTGAATGCTTGCATTTCTTGAAGGCATTCTACAAATAATTATAAAATTCAAAAAAAAAAAAAAAAAATCGATGCTGTCATCACTGATGTCTGTTGTTGGTGCATAAACAACTTGTATGATGATGTTGATATCGAAAGGTATTTCACTCATCTGTACGAGTAATATTCTGTCTGACACAGTCCAATATCCTTTGATCGATTTTAATCTTTCTCTCCATTATATATATATATATATATATATATATATATATATATATATATATATATATATATATATATATGTATATATAACACATTACACACATATACACATACATACATAAATGAAATGGTGCCTGTATGACTGTGTGAATGTATGTAAATTGTTGTCAACTACCAACAAAGAACTAGTACAAACAAAACTCTGGAGTCTCAAACGACATCTAATTGCTCACCTACCATCACCCCATCTCCACTCTCTAAGTGCACATAATCAAGTCTGCAGTTATTGCTGCCCTGGCTTGACACGCAGACACAAAGAAGCGTATTTACCTAGCAGTGACGAAGTAACTTCAGGCGGGAAATGACGGCAAACCAAAGACCAACAAAAAACCAACGGTAAATACAATTTTTGCAGACGTCAATGCAACTTGTGAAAACCTAGCTTGATTGAAACTACCCAAAGCCTGGGGGATTGGCCGCGGACAATTCCCTTGATTTGGCTAGATACAATTTCTCCTTGGTCAGCTTACTCGGGTGTCGATAATGCCCTTCTGTCTGTAGATCTTCGGTTTAAATCAGCTTTGTTTTCTTTTGGCTTCGTTTTCACCCGAAAACTTTAAATGGTATTCTCTAGTTGGGGATACCAGTATCGATTCTGTCCGCACTATTAATTTTCTGATGTTTACGAATACCGAAAGCAACAGAGGCAACGGATGTAACCTCGGTTGTCGGAGGGGCTGTCCGCTATTGTTCCAGTTCTATACACCATCTCTGGATATGTGGGCACTTATTTCCTTCGCAGACGGCGCGGGTTTGTGTCGGAGACACGTGGTAGGGATGGTTGGAGCTGATACACGAGTCAGATAATGACTTTGATCATGTCACAGTGGCGTCACTGCGCTGAGCAAGCCGGTGGGTGCGGACATATCCCAGGTACCCGACAGCTCAGCGACCAGGGCACCGCTGATTGCATGTAGTTGGGTGTTTACTTAAGGCTGGGTATGGAGCAGTGGCTGGATGTCTGCTTATGGCTGGGTATAGAACTATGGTTGGATATCTACCTATGGCTGGGTATGGAACTATGGTAGGATATCTACTTATGGCTGGGTATGGAACTATGGTTGGATATCTACTTATGGCTGGGTATGGAACTATGGTTGGATATCTACTTATGGCTGGGTATGGAACTATGTCTGGATATCTAGCTGGGTATGGAACTATGGTTGGATATCTACCTATGGCTGGGTATGGAACTATGGTTGGATATCTACCTATGGCTGGGTATGGAACTATGGTAGGATATCTACTTATGGCTGGGTATGGAACTATGGTTGGATATCTACTTATGGCTGGGTATGGAACTATGTCTGGATATCTACTTATGGCTGGGTATGGAACTATGTCTGGATGTCTAGCTGGGTATGGAACTATGGTTGGATATCTACCTATGGCTGGGTATGGAACTATGGTTGGATATCTACTTATGGCTGGGTATGGAACTATGGTTGGATATCTACTTATGGCTGGGTATGGAACTATGTCTGGATATCTACTTATGGCTGGGTATGGAACTATGTCTGGATGTCTAGCTGGGTATGGAACTATGGTTGGATATCTACCTATGGCTGGGTATGGAACTATGGTTGGATATCTACTTATGGCTGGGTATGGAACTATGGTTGGATGTCTACTTATGGCTGGGTATGGAACTATGGTTGGATATCTACTTATGGCTGGGTATGGAACTATGGTTGGATATCTACTTATGGCTGGGTATGGAACTATGTCTGGATGTCTACTTATGGCTGGGTATGGAACTATGTCTGGATGTCTAGCTGGGTATGGAACTATGGTTGGATATCTACTTATGGCTGGGTATGGAACTATGTCTGGATGTCTAGCTGGGTATGGAACTATGGTTGGATATCTACTTATGGCTGGGTATGGAACTATGGTTGGATATCTACTTATGGCTGGGTATGGAACTATGGTTGGATATCTACTTATGGCTGGGTATGGAACTATGGTTGGATATCTACTTATGGCTGGGTATGGAACTATGGTTGGATATCTACTTATGGCTGGGTATGGAACTATGGTTGGATATCTACTTATGGCTGGGTATGGAACTATGGTTGGATATCTACTTATGGCTGGGTATGGAACTATGGTTGGATATCTACTTATGGCTGGGTATGGAACTATGTCTGGATGTCTAGCTGGGTATGAAACTATGGCCCGATGTCTAGCTGGGTATGGAACTATGTCTGGATGTCTAATTATGGCTGGGTATGGAACTATGTCTGGATGTCTAGCTGGGTATGGAACTATGTCTGGATGTCTAGCTGGGTATGGAACTATGTCTGGATGTCTAGCTGGGTATGGAACTATGTCTGGATGTCTAGCTGGGTATGGAACTATGGTTGGATATCTACTTATGGCTGGGTATGGAACTATGGCTGGATGTCTAGCTGGGTATGGAACTATGTCTGGATGTCTAGCTGGGTATGGAACTATGTCTGGATGTCTAGCTGGGTATGGAACTATGTCTGGATGTCTAGCTGGGAATGGAACTATGGTTGGATATCTACTTATGGCTGGGTATGGAACTATGGCTGGATGTCTAGCTGGGTATGGAGCTATGGCTGGATGTCTAGCTGGGTATGGAACTATGTCTGGATGTCTACTTATATCTGGGTATGGAACTATGGCTGGATGTCTACTTATAGCTGGGTATAGAACTATGGTTGGATGTCTACTTATGGCTGGGTATAGAACTATGGCTGGATGTCTAGCTGTGTATGGAACTATGTCTGGATGTCTACTTATAGCTGGGTATAGAACTATGGTTGGATATCTACTTATGGCTGGGTATAGAACTATGGTTGGATATCTACTTATGGCTGGGTATGGAACTATGGTTGGATATCTACTTATGGCTGGGTATGGAACTATGGTTGGATATCTACTTATGGCTGGGTATGGAACTATGGCTGGATGTCTAGCTGTGTATGGAACTATGTCTGGATGTCTACTTATATCTGGGTATGGAACTATGGCTGGATGTCTACTTATAGCTGGGTATAGAACTATGGTTGGATGTCTACTTATGGCTGGGTATAGAACTATGGCTGGATGTCTAGCTGTGTATGGAACTATGGCTGGATGTCTACTTATAGCTGGGTATAGAACTATGGTTGGATATCTACTTATGGCTGGGTATAGAACTATGGTTGGATATCTACTTATGGCTGGGTATGGAACTATGGTTGGATATCTACTTATGGCTGGGTATGGAACTATGGTTGGATATCTACTTATGGCTGGGTATGGAACTATGGTTGGATATCTACTTATGGCTGGGTATTGAACTATGTCTGGATGTCTACTTATGGCTGGGTATGGAACTATGTCTGGATGTCTAGCTGGGTATGGAACTATGGTAGGATATCTACTTATGGCTGGGTATGGAACTATGGTTGGATATCTACTTATGGCTGGGTATGGAACTATGTCTGGATATCTACTTATGGCTGGGTATGGAACTATGTCTGGATGTCTAGCTGGGTATGGAACTATGGTTGGATATCTACCTATGGCTGGGTATGGAACTATGGTTGGATATCTACTTATGGCTGGGTATGGAACTATGGTTGGATATCTACTTATGGCTGGGTATGGAACTATGGTTGGATATCTACTTATGGCTGGGTATGGAACTATGGTTGGATGTCTACTTATGGCTGGGTATGGAACTATGGTTGGATATCTACTTATGGCTGGGTATGGAACTATGGTTGGATATCTACTTATGGCTGGGTATGGAACTATGTCTGGATGTCTACTTATGGCTGGGTATGGAACTATGTCTGGATGTCTAGCTGGGTATGGAACTATGGTTGGATATCTACTTATGGCTGGGTATGGAACTATGGTTGGATATCTACTTATGGCTGGGTATGGAACTATGGTTGGATATCTACTTATGGCTGGGTATGGAACTATGGTTGGATATCTACTTATGGCTGGGTATGGAACTATGGTTGGATATCTACTTATGGCTGGGTATGGAACTATGGTTGGATATCTACTTATGGCTGGGTATGGAACTATGGTTGGATATCTACTTATGGCTGGGTATGGAACTATGGTTGGATATCTACTTATGGCTGGGTATGGAACTATGTCTGGATGTCTAGCTGGGTATGAAACTATGGCCCGATGTCTAGCTGGGTATGGAACTATGTCTGGATGTCTAATTATGGCTGGGTATGGAACTATGTCTGGATGTCTAGCTGGGTATGGAACTATGTCTGGATGTCTAGCTGGGTATGGAACTATGTCTGGATGTCTAGCTGGGTATGGAACTATGTCTGGATGTCTAGCTGGGTATGGAACTATGGTTGGATATCTACTTATGGCTGGGTATGGAACTATGGCTGGATGTCTAGCTGGGTATGGAACTATGTCTGGATGTCTAGCTGGGTATGGAACTATGTCTGGATGTCTAGCTGGGTATGGAACTATGTCTGGATGTCTAGCTGGGTATGGAACTATGGTTGGATATCTACTTATGGCTGGGTATGGAACTATGGCTGGATGTCTAGCTGGGTATGGAGCTATGGCTGGATGTCTAGCTGGGTATGGAACTATGTCTGGATGTCTACTTATGGCTGGGTATAGAACTATGGTTGGATGTCTACTTATGGCTGGGTATAGAACTATGGCTGGATGTCTAGCTGTGTATGGAACTATGTCTGGATGTCTACTTATGGCTGGGTATGGAACTATGGCTGGATGTCTACTTATAGCTGGGTATAGAACTATGGTTGGATATCTACTTATGGCTGGGTATAGAACTATGGCTGGATGTCTACTTATGGCTGGGTATAGAACTATGGCTGGATGTCTACTTATGGCTGGGTATAGAACTATGGCTGGACGTCTATATATAGCTGGGTATGGAACTATGGCTGGGTGTCTACTCATGGCTGGGTATAGAACTATGGCTGGATGTCTACTTATGGCTGGGTATGGAACTATGGCTGGATGTCTACTTATGGCTGGGTATGGAACTATGGCTGGATGTCTACTTATGGCTGGGTATGGAACTATGGTTGGATGTCTACTTATGGCTGGGTATAGAACTATGGTTGAATGTCTACTTATGGCTGGGTATGGAACTATGGTTTCATGTCTACTTATGGCTGGGTATGGAACTATGGCTGGATGTCTACTTATAGCTGGGTATGGAACTATGGCTGGATGTCTACTTATGGCTGGGTATGGAACTATGGTTGGATATCTACTTATGGCTGGGTATGGAACTATGTTTGGATATCTACTTATGGCTGGGTATGGAACTATGGTTGGATATCTACCTATGGCTGGGTATGGAACTATGTCTGGATGTCTAGCTGGGTATGGAACTATGGTTGGATATCTACCTATGGCTGGGTATGGAACTATGTCTGGATGTCTAGCTGGGTATGGAACTATGTTTGGATATCTACCTATGGCTGGGTATGGAACTATGGTTGGATATCTACTTATGGCTGTGTATGGAACTATGTTTGGATATCTACTTATGGCTGGGTATGGAACTATGGTTGGATATCTTCTTATGGCTATGTATGGAACTATGGCTGGATGTCAACATATAGCTGAGTATGGAACTATGGCTGGATGTCTACATATAGCTGGGTATGGAACAATGGCTGTATATCTACATATAGCTGGGTATGGAACTATGGCTGGATGTCTGCATATAGCTGGGTATGGAACTATGGCTGGATGTCTACATATAGCTGGGTATAGAACTATGGCTGGATGTCTACTTATGGCTGGGTATGGAACTGTGGCTAAATGTCTACTTATGACTGGATATGGAACTATGGTTGGATGTCTACTTATGACTGGATATGGAACTATGGCTGGATGTCTACTTATGGCTGGGTATAGAACTATGACTGGATGTCTACTTATAACTGGGTATAGAACTATGGTTGGATGTCTACTTATGGCTGGGTATAGAACTATGGCTTGATGTCTACTTATAGCTGGGTATGGAACTATGGTTGGATGTCTACTTATGGCTGGATATAGAACTATGGTTGGATATCTACTTATGGCTGGGTATGGAACTATGGTTGGATGTCTACTTATGGCTGGATATAGAACTATGGTTGGATATCTACTTATGGCTGGGTATGGAACTATGATTGGATATCTACTTATGACTGGATATGGAACTATGGCTGGATGTCTACTTATGGCTGGGTATAGAACTATGACTGGATGTCTACTTATAACTGGGTATAGAACTATGGT
Source organism: Cepaea hortensis (assembly GCA_963921405.1). Classification (NCBI taxonomy): domain Eukaryota; kingdom Metazoa; phylum Mollusca; class Gastropoda; order Stylommatophora; family Helicidae; genus Cepaea; species Cepaea hortensis. The sequence continues at coordinate 114,225,621 of OY992886.1, read as the reverse complement.
TGGATGTCTACTTATGGCTGGGTATAGAACTATGGCTTGATGTCTACTTATAGCTGGGTATGGAACTATGGTTGGATGTCTACTTATGGCTGGATATAGAACTATGGTTGGATGTCTACTTATGGCTGGATATAGAACTATGGTTGGATATCTACTTATGGCTGGGTATGGAACTATGATTGGATATCTACTTATGACTGGGTATAGAACTATGGCTTGATGTCTACTTATAGCTGGGTATGGAACTGTGGTTGGATGTCTACTTATGGCTGGGTATAGAACTATGACTGGATTTCTACTTATGGCTGGGTATGGAACTATGGTTAGATGTCTTCTTATGGCTGGGTATAGAACTATGGCTGGATGTCTACTTATGGCTGGCTATAGAACTATGGTTGGATGTCTACTTTTGGCTGGGTATGGAACTATGGTTAGATGTCTTCTTATGGCTGGGTATAGAACTATGGCTGGATGTCTACTTATGGCTGGGTATGGAACTATGGTTTCATGTCTACTTATGGCTGGGTATGGAACTATGGCTGGATGTCTACTTATGGCTGGGTATAGAACTATGGTTGGATGTCTACTTATGGCTGGGTATGGAACTATGGCTGGATGTCTACTTATGGCTGGGTATAGAACTATGGTTGGATGTCTACTTATGGCTGGGTATGGAACTATGGTTGGATGTCTACTTATGACTGGGTATAGAACTATGGTTGGGCATTGACATTTTGTTGGATATTTACATTGGATATTGGTATAGATTGTTTGCTGTCTGCACATATTGTTGGATGTTGGTATATATTGTTTGATGTCAGTACATATTGTTGTATATTGGCAAATATTGTTGGATATTGGTATATAATGATTATATCAGCATATATTGTTGTATATTGGTATATGTTACTTGATATCAGCACACACTGTTAGATATTGGCAAACATTGTTTGATATCAGTACAGATGATACAAACTGACTAGTGATGATACACTTGTTCGTTCAGGTGAATGATAGACCTGGCTAGTGATGGTACACTTGTTCGTTCAGGTGAATGATAGACCTGGCTATTGGCGATGCAGTTGTTGGTTCAGATGAGATGATATACCTGGCTAGTGATGATACACTTGTTGGTTCTGGTGAGATAATAGACGTGGCTTGTGATGATACAGTTATTTTTTTGTTAGGTAAGATGATATACCTAGCTTGTGATGATACCTGTGTACGAGTTGCGAGTGGACGAGCCCCAACGTCCGCCTCCCTTTCATCGAGCCCATTGTGCTACTTAGGTGGGCTGGAATTCCTGTCTCTGTAGCTGCTAGATTGTTCTATAGTCTAGTTACATACAATAATATTTAAAAATTTCTTTGCCATTCTGTCTTGTGCTGTCTCTAGTATCTATTTCTGTCTGTTGTCTAGCGTGTCCTGCTTTGTGCACATAATTCCCATACCTACCGCTCTATGAAGCCGGCTTTGTGGCTTAGAGGTTATGACTTTTCTCCGTAATCTCGTATACTCTCGTGGTTAACGTGATGACGGTGAGAATCAGCAGTGGTTCGAATTGCATCGGTAACTTACGGGGTATGTGAGCCGGCCGCTCAGTAAGCAATGGCAAACTACTGAGCGTAATCTTGCCAAGAAATCAACATACAGCTGAAAGATGCTGGTGTTGACAGCGATGTCCTGTAAAGGATATGCAAAAAAAAAAAAAAAACGCTCTATGAGCATCCATCATTGCCCTGAGCCGTGGCAATAACATTAAATATGATATGCTGGTGCTGCAGGAAGGTCTGACATGATTGAGGCCAGATGACCAGGGCACTGCCTGACTATATATTTCATACAAACATTGGCCGGCAGACAGCGCGGACAACAGCCATTGTTCAAATCTTCATGTCCTGCACAAACTCCACAGGCCAAAGGTCAATGCACATGGAGTGCTTCCGTGTGTGAAATCGCCTGCAGACGTTGTACACAATCTCCTCAAATATAGGCCCAGTTTGTATAAACTGGCCGTATGCAAGGGCTGGGCGAGGCACGGCCGTTTCTCTTAGAAGTGGCTTGTTCTGCCGGAAACAGGCCAAAGACGAGCTGGCTTTTGTGTGCAGCGCTAGCAGAGACATTCAGGGCGCCGATATTGACCGTCTTTTTATGAAGTTGTAGTTCTTGTAAAAAATTGAAATCGGAAATAAAACAGAGGGGAAAAAATGTTCTTGAAGAAAGCTAGCTTCGGGCGTTGAGTAAACATCGGAAGAATGTTGCGTAAACACCGGGAGATGGTTGAGAATGTTGAGAAAATGTCGGGGTTCGTGACGGGAAATTAAAAAAGAATGAAAGAACAACAAAAGATTGCGGTAGATGAGTGTTATCTGTGTTGCTTTGTTGCTATGGCAACTGGTTATCTATTGCCAACTCACAGGGGAGAAAGCAGAAACAGGGATTCTGTACAAACAATGGCCGGAGAGAGCGTGACTGGGTCAGTAGCTGTGTTTGGACAGCCGTGAGAATAACATGACACGGCTGGAGAATGGCTTCTTTGTTATCACCACATCGGAAGTCAGTTTCTGCAGATTCTCTCCGGGCTGATAATAGCGCCCTCTGGCACGCCACTTCCTGTAACCCACTTCAAGTTACCTCCCCATACACGACTGAGTTCTGTCATCTTGTTGCTAGTGGTAAACAGAGGGACACACTGGGTCTCCTGAAGTTATAGAGTGGGTCTGTCGGAGTTTTAGAGTGGGTCTCCCGGAGTAACAGAGTGAATTTCACAAAATTACAGTGGGTCTCCCGGGGTTATATAGTGGGTCTCCCAGAGTAATAGAGTGGGACTGTCTGACTTATACTTATAGAGTGGGTCTCCCGGAGTAATAGAGTGGATCTCACATAATTACACAGTGGGTCTCCCTGAGTTAAACATTGGTCATCCAGCGTTTCATAGTGGGTCTCTTGGAGTTATAGAGTGGGTTTCCCAGAATTGTAGAGTGGATCTTCCATAATTACACAATGGATTTCTCAATATTACACAGTGGGTCTTCCAGAGTTACATAGTGGGTCTCTTGGAGTTATAGAGTGGGTTTCCCAGAATTATAGAGTGGATCACCCATAGTTACAATGTGTATCTCTCAATATTACACAGTGGGTCTTCCATAGTTACACAGTGGATTTCTCAATATCACACAGTGGGTCTTCCAGAGTTACACAGTGGATCTCTCAATATTACACAGTGGATCTCTCAATATTACACAGTGGATCTCTCAATATTACACAGCGGGTCTCTCAATAGTACACAGTGGATCTCTTAATATTACACAGTGGATCTCTCAATATTACACAGTGGATATCTCAATATTACACAGTGGATCTCTCAATATTACACTGTGGTTCTCCCAAAGACGCGTGCTGGCATCAGATGTGCAGCAACCTTGTATCGTCGTCACACACACACACACACACACACACACACACACACACACACACACACACACATACTCGCACAAAAACATAACACACAATTGTGCGGTAATGTATATATGATGACATCAGACCTTTTGAATGTACGTTGTTGTACCCATGAACCCTACAATGGCACGCCACTGAATGTGGCGTTGTTACACTCATGAACCCTACAATGACACGCCACTGAATGCACGTTTTTGCACTCATGAACCCTACAATGACACGCCTCTGCATGTACGTTGTTGCACTCATGAACCCTACAATGACACGCCACTGAATGCATGTTGTTGCACTCATAAACCCTACAATGACACGCCAATGAATGCACGTTGCTGAACCAACAAGTCCCCCAGGCGGAGGCGACGACATAACAGGGAGACAATCCCACCAGATGTCGCCATTACCCTGGAGATTAACATGGCGGCCAGTAAATCACATAGAGATCCAGAATGGCAGAGTTGTAGATTGTGGCGGACGCGGTCTGGTCGAGACTGAGGACACTTGTTACACTAAATGGCTTGTCTCGGGGGTAATCCTGCCACTGAAGGAGTGGCTGTCCTCTACTCGTCGGGACAACAAGTGGGTCTGCAGCTGACGGGGTCGCGCGTCACAGGCCCATCTGTTCGTGACACAATCGATTCCGGCATTTATAATCACGGCGGCAGGGCGGATTTCGGGTTCTCATGCTCATTGTTGCGAGGTAGCCAGGAGCGGGGGTGAGTGCAAACATGTGGAGTTATACCACACGCTGGGGTGAGGATGTGGGTCCCTGTGGGGCATAGGCGGGCCACGGTTGTTGGATGTGAACTTACTGTCTTCGTCCCCTGCTGTGCCAACTGTTGTCTATGACTGTCTCCACGGTTGTTGGATGTGTACTTACTGTCTTCGTCCCCTTCTGTGCCAACTGTTGTGTATGACTGTCTCCACGGTTGTTGGATGTGTACTTACTGTCTTCGTCCCCTGCTGTGCCAACTGTTGTCTATGACTGTCTCCACGGTTGTTGGATGTGTACTTACTGTCTTCGTCCCCTTCTGTGCCAACTGTTGTGTATGACTGTCTCCACGGTTGTTGGATGTGTGCTTACTGTCTTCGTCTCCTGCTGTGCCAACTGTTGCCTATGACTGTCTCCACGGTTGTTGGATGTGTACTTACTGTCTTCGTCCCCTTCTGTGCCAACTGTTGTGTATGACTGTCTCCACGGTTGTTGGATGTGTGCTTACTGTCTTCGTCCCCTGCTGTGCCAACTGTTGCCTATGACTGTCTCCACGGTTGTTGGATGTGTACTTACTGTCTTCGTCCCCTGCTGTGCCAACTGTTGCCTATGACTGTCTCCACGGTTGTTGGATGTGTACTTACTGTCTTCGTCCCCTGCTGTGCCAACTGTTGCCTATGACTGTCTCCACGGTTGTTGGATGTGTGCTTACTGTCTTCGTCCCCTGCTGTGCCAACTGTTGCCTATGACTGTCTCCACGGTTGTTGGATGTGAACTTACTGTCTTCGTCCCCTGCTGTGCCAACTGTTGCCTATGACTCTCCACGGTTGTTGGATGTGAACTTACTGTCTTCGTCCCCTGCTGTGCCAACTGTTGTCTATGACTGTCCCCGCGGTTGTTGGGTGTGTGCTTACTGTCTTCGTCCCCTGCTGTGCCAACTGTTGCCTATGACTGTCTCCACGGTTGTTGGATGTGTACTTACTGTCTTCGTCCCCTGCTGTGCCAACTGTTGCCTATGACTGTCCCCGCGGTTGTTGGGTGTGTGCTTACTGTCTTCGTCCCCTGCTGTGCCAACTGTTGCCTATGACTGTCTCCACGGTTGTTGGATGTGTACTTACTGTCTTCGTCCCCTTCTGTGCCAACTGTTGTGTATGACTGTCTCCACGGTTGTTGGATGTGTGCTTACTGTCTTCGTCCCTTGCTGTGCCAACTGTTGCCTATGACTGTCCCCGCGGTTCTCTTGTGTTGTATAGTCAGTTGTCTGGGACTGTCTCCACGGTTGTCTTGGTCTGTCTCCACGGTTGTCTTGGTCTGTCTCCACGGTTGTCTTGGTCTATCTCCACAGTTGTCTTGGGCTGTCTCCATGATAGTCTTGGGCTGTCTTGTCAGTTGTTTTTTTTTTCTTCTCTTGTTCATGACTGTCTGCATGGTTGTCTTGGTCTGTCTCCATGGTAGTCTTGGGCTGTCTCCGCTGTTGTCTTGGTCTGTCTCCACGGCTGTCTTGGGCTGTCTCCGCTGTTGTCTTGGTCTGTCTCCACGGTTGTCTTGTGCTGTCTCCGCTGTTGTCTTGGTCTGTCTCCACGGTTGTCTTGGTCTGTCTCCACGGCTGTCTTGGGCTGTCTCCGCTGTTGGCTATGTCTGTCTCCACGGTTGTCTTGGGCTGTCTCCACGGTAGTCTTGGGCTGTCTTGTCAGTTGTTGTTGTTTTTCTGTTGTTCATGACTGTCTGCATGGTTGTGGACTGTCGTCTCTGTTGTCTTGTACTTTCCTCTCTGTTGTCTACAATTGCCTCCTCGGTTGTCGTGGACTGCCTCCTCGGTTGTCGTGGACTGCCTCCTCGTGTGAGGCTCGTCGACCAGCCTGCAGTATTAAGTCAGTGGAGGACAGTTGTCAGTAAGTCAGACATAGACAGGTCAAGGTACGTGTGTGTAACAGTGTAGGTATAATTGGGGTCTATTGGAAAACTCCGATACAGCACGATTGAGCATTGAGACTGAAAGGGGGGGGAGATGCTCAATCGTGACGTATTGGGTTGGTATGAAAGTTAGAACCCAGCTTGAGTAGCGAATGGAGGTGTACATCGAAGCTTGGTTATATTAAGCCAATAAACGTTTTATCAACAAACAAACGACCGGCCTTCGTCTTATATTACACACTGTTATAAGAGGCGAAATGGAGCCGCTCGACCAGGATGCGAACCTGAGAATGAGAAAGATAAAACTATGCAAAGTCGGAGTTGAATAACGTCGTCGCGGAAAGATTCAAGCGGCACGTGAAAAAACAACTATTGAACCTGGTAACAGCCGCACCAAAAGATGGCCAGCAAGTTATAAGACGAGATAGTAATAATATCTGAATACAAAGGCCAAAAGCTCGACCAGGAGTGGTCCTTTGTAAGTCTTTTTTAAGACTTCAGATAAGAAGTTTGTTGTACCAGCCGTTTTGCAGAGGTCACGGTGAAGAAAGTTTGTATGGCCGCCCTTCTGCAGGTTGACTGTTAGCAAGAGCCATCAAAGCCGCTGCCTTACATCATTTTGATTGACCAGGAGTGATCCTGTCCTGAAAGTTTGGGCAAACCAGCAATTTAAGTTCCTCAAAGTTAAAGAGCTAATCAGGAGTTGTCAGGACAGCATGATCGTTGATCGGGCCATAAGTTCTTAAGACACGCCATTATCGTTGGGCCTTGGCTGATCCTGATCCATTTCTGGGCCTTGTTGATCCTACGACCCAAACACCTGATCCATCCTTGGGCCACGTTAATCCTACGACCCAAACACCTGATCCATCCTTGGGCCACGTTAATCCTATGACCCATTCCAAACGACGTTGAAGTACCCACCTGAGAATCAAGGAAGGGACCCAACCAGGGGTTGAAGATTTTCCGGCAGCCCATGAGATGTGACCCAACCAGGGGTTGAAGAATTTTCTGGCAGCCCATGAGAAGGACGAGAGTACCTGAGGGAGGAGAAATGGTATCTGAACTCCACCACCTGAACTCTGAGACTGAGTTTCACCTAATGCGGGATCTGGTTGCTTGAACTGAACTGAAGGTAACAGAGTAATTTAGAAATAGAATCCCGTGAGGTTCCGAATTCATTTATTAGAGTGGAGTACAGAACATTATCTACAAGGAACCTTCTTCTGATTGCCACCAGTTTGAGTTTTTTTTCGAGGACAGGGTTCATTATTCCTATGCTCAGACAGGACATCGTTGGTGCTTCTTCTGATTAATGTAACATCTTACAATATTATAACCAACTGAATTGTGCTGGTTGGGATTTGGGAAATTATAATTGTGTGATTGGTTGCTTGCTTGGTTTTGCTATTTTTTTTCAGCATGGCGGAACAGGACACCTTAGCACAAGTTCTGACAGGCGTAGGAACAGCAGTAGGCCGACTTAATATGGTGGTCAAACAACAGGGGATGGCAACAGAAATTGTGAAATTTAGTGGACAGGCTAAGGACTATAAGAAGTGGGTCACCTCTATAGAAAAATATGCCTATTTGATCTCGGCAACAGATGAAGAGAAAATGAGACTAGCGTATCAGACGGCAACAGAACCGGTCTCACATCATATAAGAAGAAAATTAGAGGCTGGGGTAGATGAGACATGGGAACAATTCAAAGAGGACCTAGCAAGAAAATATGCAGAAATTACGGATCCGCAACATGCATTTTCGGTGTTGAGGCAGGCTAAACAAAATAACGGAGAGACGGTACAATTGTTTAGCGATAGGTTAATTAATCTGGCTGAAGAGGCATTCAAGAGTCTGAACATAGAGAAGAAGATCTACAGTTAGCACAATTCAATATGAAAGAAGAGCAGGATTTGGACCCAAGAATCATACAAATAAAGGAAAAGTTACGAGAAACAGAAGATAACAAATATAAAAGGAATTATTTGCTATTACAAGAGGATGGACAGTTATATTATATGTGTGAAAAGAACGAACAACTAAGGAAATATATTCCAAAGCATTTGGAAAATGAACTTTTAAAAGCATATCACGATGAAAATGGACATCTCGGTAGAGACAAACTAGTGAAAGCACTTACAAGTAAATATTATTGGCCAAACTTATTTAAATCTGCATGCAAATATGTAGATACGTGTGAAAAGTGCAGATTAAGGAACATGAAAACAATAAAGTCTCCATTACAGGACACAGATATTCCTCACTTCCCAATGCAAAAGATTAGTTTAGACATATCAGGTCCACACCCTAGAACATTGTCAGGAAATGTATATTTAATTCATATAGTAGACATCTACAGTCTTTGGCCAGAAGTTTATGCAATTCCAGATAAGAGCGCGGATACTGTCATTAATATTTTTTTACAGGAGTTCGTACCAAGGTTTAGTTGCCCACAAAGTATACTTACAGATAATGGTAGAGAATTTGTAAATAAAAAATTCGAAAAGTTATTAAAAGATTTAAACATAAGACATATAAAGACCTCATTTTATAGACCTTCGTCAAATGCGAAAAACGAGCGTCAACATCAGACGTTATACAACATTGTGGCAAAGATTATTGATGAACATGAAAAAGATTGGGATCTATTTTTGGGACCTGCTCTTAGCGCTATTCGTACAAATCAAAATGAGAGCACGGGTTTTTCGCCATTTTATTTAATACACGGGAGAGAACCAATATTACCTATAGATAATTTATTAAAACCTAGACGGAAATATATGGGTGAAGATTTTCAAGAGGTCATAATACAAGAAATGCATAAAGCACATATGAGATTAAGAAATAATATAATAAAAGCTAGGGAAAGACAGAAAAAGTACAAAAATGTAAATACAAAATTACAGGAGTTTAAAGTAGGTGATAGAGTTTATTACAAAAAGCATAGAAGAAACTCTAAGTTTGATTCTCGTTGGATTCCAGGTTATTACGTTTTGGAAAAACTGGGTAATGTATCGTATGTAATAAAGAACCAGGTCACAGCACACATAGCAAGGGCACATGTTGAACACTTAAGAAGAGATGAAAATGAGATAGAAAATAATAATTATAATAATAATTGTTATTCGGATGCAAAATTTTTGGATGAACAAGTTGTTACAATAACTCCAGATCTTGGAAGAGCTACAGTAACCCCAGATCTTAGAAAAGAACCAGAACAAAATCAGTTGTTAGCAAATCCAAGTTACGAAGAACAAGAACAGACAATTCCGAAAAGAATGGAAGAAGAAGGGACAAATGAAACTCATTATGATAGTATGGAAGAAGACACAGGTGCTCCATTTAAAAATACTAGGCAAGCAACAAAAAGAAGAATGGACAGTCAAAGAAATAAAGAAGTAAAAAGACAGAGAAGAATTAGAGATGATTCAACAAGCGGAGACGATATACCTATACTAGAAAGATCCTTAAGAAAGAATGATCGACAAATTAGGTGGGATGTTGAACGGAAGAAATTAGCGGCAGCTAAAGAGAGACATACAGACGAAGAAGAAGAAATGGATGAAAAGTCAGAGTCAAGTAGTAGTATGGAAGAGGCTAGTAGGTTGTACGAAGAAGAAGATGTTGATATAGAGTTAGCACTTATTCAGAGAAACTTAGAGTTGTTGAGGAAATGGAAACGTAAGAGGTAGATAAATCGAAAGTACTGTAGATAACAAGAAGAAGTATACGAAACGGTGGAAAAAGTGGTTTTGAGATATTAGTACAGTGGGTGAATGTATTTTTTTTATTGAGGTTAGAAGTGCCGTGTTTAAAGATAGGGGTTAACAAGTTATAATAATAATAGACAGGATAGATCACAAGTACGTTGATAAGTAGAGGATGGCTACATTGAGTTAATGTTGGATATAGGTTACAGTGCTTACTTAAGAGCTTATTCAGGATACTATGTGCTGTTAAGAGATAATAAATAGATAATTCTGGATTACTGATTTGTTTATCTAGATAGAACAGATATGTTCATAATTGATCTGTAAATAACAGATATATAGATAGGAGGTTTAGTCTTCTCGGTCATATAAATACTGGATATGCGTCATTTATGAGAGCCTAATGCTGGTAGTAATTTTAAGAGAGTTAAAATTGTGTTGAAAACGGTGTTTATGAAATCTAAGTTTTATGAGTTATGAGTCATATAAGAAATGTTTTTATGCTTGAGTTACTACTAGAAAATGAGGGATGTTGTTTGGTTGTTTTATTGAGCCTAAGTTGTAATACCTCATTTTGTTTTCTTGATTTGGTCTTAAAATATGATTGTTATTGTTTGAGTAATTGGTTTAGAGTAGGGTGATTGTGTTCATAGCATTTGAGTTGACAAGAACTATTGGTCCGTAAAAGTGTCCAATAGTGATAGGTAGAATAGGATATTTTATTCTGATTTGATAACATGCATGTTATGTCATTTTAAAATGTGTTTTTTTTTTCTTCTAGATTAATTTGGAGGTTGTGTTCATTTTATTTTGATTACATGAATGATTTGGTATATTGAGTTAAATGCTTGTAAAGTTAGTTAAGTAAATTTAAGTTTCAAATGAAGGAGGTTTTGCTAAAGGTTTTTCGTTAAGAAAAGAGTTGATAAAAACAAATTTGTCCAAGGTAAGGGGAAACTATGCATTCATTAACTAGTGGGAAACCATAGTTGGTGAACGTGTATGCACGAATGGATAGACGTATCCAGGGTCTGCACACACGTCACTTTATTTATAAAATAACAGGATGGGTTGTACGGGGGAAAGATATAGGTGCTGTGAAATACCAGCTTTAATTATATTTAAGTTGTTCATAAAATATGAACATGGGCTCATGGTAAAAGGTGAGATAACGGAAGAGGAACGGAATTGTGGTTGGCAATGTCAATGTGAAATATAAAAGGTTCATGAAAACTTATGCCAAATTGTTTTATAACAAACAATAATATATTTCTTAAAGGTGTTTTAAAAAAATTATTTTACAAAAAATTTTTTTTATTGGCAAGGGAGGTAAAGGGTGAATGTCTTAAATGTACATTTACAATATGTCCATGTGGTCATGTCGTGTATTCATTCTTCATGTTCTTTATTTGGTGCGCACCACTTCTTTACTTTTTCTAACTACATTGTTTTTGTACGTCCTGGGGTTTGAAAGAATGAGGAATCGTATAAGATCATAATTTTTGACACAGAATTTATGAGAATGAGGAATTGTATAAGATCATAATTTTTGACACAGAATTTATGAGCTGTTCTTATGATATGTATATTTGATACAGATAACCAGAAAGAACCAGAAATGAAGAATTACGTAGTAGATAACTATGAAATGTTGGGGAAATAAAAAAGGAAAGAAGAAGTATATGGGGAGGTTATAGACAGATCATAGCACTGGGAGAAGAGTAAAAGATGTATGGGCGAAGGTTAAAAGACAAGTAGGGAATAGAGTATGGGGATTAGAAGTAAAGATTTTTCCTTTAAAAGGAAAATTCTTTAAGTAATATGGGGAGGTGTAACAGTGTAGGTATAATTGGGGTCTATTGGAAAACTCCGATACAGCACGATTGAGCATTGAGACTGAAAGGGGGGGGAGATGCTCAATCGTGACGTATTGGGTTGGTATGAAAGTTAGAACCCAGCTTGAGTAGCGAATGGAGGTGTACATCGAAGCTTGGTTATATTAAGCCAATAAACGTTTTATCAACAAACAAACGACCGGCCTTCGTCTTATATTACACACTGTTATATGTGTTTATGTGTGCGTACATGTGTGTTTATATGTATGTGCGTGTGTATATGTGTGTATGTGCGTGTGTATGTGTGTGTATGTTCGTGTATGTATGCGTATATGTTTGTGTATGTGTATGTGTACATACATGCAGTGTATGCGAGGGAGTGTGGGTGTGTATGAGACATGTGTGTGTGGGGGGATGTGTGTGTGGGGGATGTATGTGTGGAGGGGTTGTGTGTGGGTGGATGCTTGATGTGTGGGTGGATGAAGGGATGCGTTGTCGGTGAGGGTGTGTGTGGGTGAGGGATGTTTGGGGGGGTGGATTGATGTGTGGGGTGTTGGTGGGTGGGCGGTTGTTTGGTTGGCGAATGTGTATGTGGGTGTGTGAGAGATGTGTGTGGGTTGGGGATGGGTATGTGATGGGTGAGGGAATGGGTGTGAGGATGCGTGTGTGGGTGGGGGATATGTCTGTGTGCGTGAGAGTGTGTGCGGGTGGGGTAATTGTGGATGGGTGGGGGATGTATGTGTGAGTGGTGAGTGTGGTTATAGGTAGGGGATGTGTGGGTGGGTGGGGAGATGCGTGTGTGGGTGGGGATGTGTATGGGGAATGTGTGTGTGTGAGGGTGCGGGATGTGTATATGGGTGGGGTGTTGTGTGGACAGGGAAATGTGTGTGGGTGAGGGAAGTGTGTATGGGTAGGTGGGTTAGGTGTGATTGGGTGTGGAATGTGTGGGTGTGTAAATGATGTATGTGAGGGTGGGGTGTGTGTTTGGCTGGGTGGGTGGTGCCATATAGCTGGTGCCCGAGAATTACGTCACAGAAAGTACGTGGGGAATCTTAGAATCCGAAAGCTCAGAGAAACTAGGAGACAAGTTGTCAATAGAGAAAACGTCACGCTGACGTCAATTAACAACAAACAGACCTTGTGGAGTTCTCGACAGAGAAGGCAGTGAAATTTGTTTCTGGAGCAAATTAGTGTGGCTAAGGACTTGTTGGCATTTATCAGTGAAAGTAAAGATAACAACAGATGGAAGGATGTTATAGAAGATTAATAGCGCCACATATTCAGAAACGGCGGGCAGGAACCTAGACGGAATCTATGCAGCAGCGAAGCCAGCCTGTGTGAATGAAAGAAGGATATGTACAGAGGCATAACAACAATGGCGAACACTTTTTAACAGGTTTGATTGTATTTGAAAATATGTATTTTGTACCTAGAACTTAAATGCCCGCCTGGCAATAACAGGCTCGTTAAGTGTACAAGAGGATATTTGTTACAACCACCAGTGTCAGCTGTCAGATTAAAACAGCGTTCGTATTGTTCAAACCCAGAAGTTACTTCGTCTTTTGAGTTCACAGATGTTGTCACCTTGACTAGTTGTCGTTGAGCCGAATCTATTGATACCTGCTGTTGAGTTCATAAATTTATAGATAACGCATCATAATGAAGAGGAACCTATAGATTGGCAGGTGGGGTGTGCGAGTGTGGGTGGGTAGATAGGAGATGTATGTGTTGATGGGTGGGTGGGGGATGTGTGGGTGTGAGTGGCTGAGGGATGAGTGCGTGAGTTGGTGGATATATATGGGAGATGAGTGTATGAGTGGGGGATGTGTATGTGGGTGGGGAGATTGTGTGGGTGGGGATGTGTGTGGGTGGTAGGGGTGTGTGTGTGTGTGTGTGTGCGGGAGGTGTGTGTTTGTGGATGGGGGATGTGTTGATGGGTGGGGATGTGTGTATGGCTGGGGATAGGTGTGTGTGTGTGTGTGTGTATGGGTGGGGTGTGTGAGTCGAGGATGACTGGTTAAGGGATGTGTGATAGGGGGATGAGTGATTGGGGTGGGTGGGTGGAGTATGCGTGGGTGGGTGAGTGTGTGTAGGTTGGGGGTGGGGATATATGTGTGTGTGTGTGTGTGTATGGGCGTAAGATGTGTGGGTGGGTGGATAGGGGGAGATTGTGTGGGTGGGGATGTGTGAAAGTGGGGGGGGGGGGTGTGGGCGGATGCTAGTTTTGTGTCTGGGTAGGTCCGTGATGTGTGGGTCGGCGGGGATATGTGTGTGTGTGTGTGTAGGTGGGGATGTGTGGTTGGGGGATGTGTGGTGTGGGGATGTGTGTTTGAATGGGTGGTTGGGGGTCTGTGCGTGTGTGGTGGAGGATATGTGGGTGGGTGAGTGTTGATAGGTTATGAGATGAGTGCAGGATGTGTGTGTGGGTGGGGAGGTGTGTGTAGGTTTGGGATGTGTGGGTGGGTGATGGGTGGTGGGTGGGAGATGTGTGTGTGTGTTTGGTGATACGTGTGTGGGTGTGGGATGTGTGGGTGGGGGATGTGTGGGTGGGGGATGGGTGGATGGGTGGGGCATGTATGTGTGCCTGGTTGTGTGTGTGGTTGGGTGGGGGATGTGTGGGTGGATGGGGGTTGGTGCATAGTTTTGGTATGTGTCCCATAACATCGTAATATGCATTGTTTATGTTTACAATATACATACGACAATGTGTTTTCCTATGTGAATGTATAATGCGCTATTGATGAACGAAAGATGAGTGATTGGAAGAAACGTTGTTTCTGTCACAGTGTTGTAGCTTCTGTGTGTCTACCTTTGTTTCTGTCACAGTGTTCTAGCTTCTGTCTGTCTACCTTTGTTTCTGTCACAGTGTGCTAGATTGTGTCTGTCTACCGTTGTTTCTGTCACAGTGTTCTAGCTTCATTCTGTCTACCGTTGTTTCTGTCACAGTGTGCTAGATTGTGTCTGTCTACCGTTGTTTCTGTCACAGAGTTGTAGCTTCTGTCTGTCTACCCGTGTTTCTGTCACAGTGTTCTAGCTTCTGTCTGTCTACCGTTGTTTCTGTCACAGTGTGCTAGATTGTGTCTGTCTACCGTTGTTTCTGTCACAGAGTTGTAGCTTCTGTCTGTCTACCGTTTTTTCTGTCACAGTGTGCTAGATTGTGTCTGTCTACCGTTGTTTCTGTCACAGAGTTGTAGCTTCTGTCTGTCTACCGTTGTTTCTGTCACAGTGTGCTAGATTGTGTCTGTCTACCGTTGTTTCTGTCACAGTGTGCTAGATTGTGTCTGTCTACCGTTGTTTCTGTCACAGTGTTCTAGCTTCTGTCTGTCTACCGTTGTTTCTGTCACAGTGTGCTAGATTGTGTCTGTCTACCGTTGTTTCTATCACAGTGTGCTAAATTGTGTCTGTCTACCGTTGTTTCTGTCACAGAGTTGTAGCTTCTGTCTGTCTATCCGTGTTTCTGTCACAGTGTTCTAGCTTCTGTCTGTCTACCCGTGTTTCTGTCACAGTGTTCTAGCTTCTGTCTGTCTACCTTTGTTTCTGTCACAGTGTTCTAGCTTCTGTCTGTCTACCGTTGTTTCTGTCACAGAGTTGTAGCTTCTGTCTGTCTACCGTTGTTTCTGTCACAGAGTTGTAGCTTCTGTCTGTCTACCGTTGTTTCTGTCACAGTGTTCTAGCTTCTGTCTGTCTACCGTTGTTTCTGTCATAGAGTTGTAGCTTCTGTCTGTCTACCGTTGTTTCTGTCACAGAGTTGTAGCTTCTGTCTGTCTACCGTTGTTTCTGTCACAGTGTTCTAGCTTCTGTCTGTCTACCGTTGTTTCTGTCACAGAGGTGTAGCTTCATTCTGTCTACCGTTGTTTCTGTCACAGAGTTGTAGCTTCTGTCTGTCTACCGTTGTTTCTGTCACAGTGTTCTAGCTTCTGTCTGTCTACCGTTGTTTCTGTCACAGAGTTGTAGCTTCTGTCTGTTGTCACAGCCTCACCTAAGGGCGGTACCAACATAAAAGAACGAGATACTGGCGAAGGGATACAACTCCCGCTAAAGGGAAAGAACCGAGTCACTCGAAGGCTCGAATAATCTAGAGCCTTCTCGAAGGAACGGTCAGTGTGTCCACAGCCACGTGGACACTGATGGGGCCCGCCGATTGCGGGGTCCACGAGAAACTCAGAGAGAGTTACCACCCGTGTCGGATTGCGACACGTGTGGAAGGACAGACACGGACTGGACATCGAGGAAGCAACAGGGCTTACCTTAAGGGGACTTGATAGTTTCAGACCCAAGTGTTTTAGGGGTCTTATACATATGTTAGATAGCTGCTAGAGTTGTTGTGATAATCATGTTCATTGTAAACTCCTGTGATACGCAACGTGCTGATTGCTGGCTTGTGAAAACTCGCTTCGCCAGCGTACTGTACTATAAATGTAAATAAATGATGCTCGATTGTATCTGAACGGAGTTTGTTGCCTGTATAAGCCCGAGTTTCAATCCCCTAGAGATCTAGGACTGTGACAGGCTATTTGGGGGCCAAGCCGGGATCTGAACCCGGGACCTCTCGCACCCGAAGCGAAAATCATACCCCTAGACCAAACCACAATACAGCAAGTGGTTTTGCCTCAGGCACATCGTGAGAAAGTGCTACATATAGCCCATGACTCACCTTTCGGAGGTCATATGGGTTACGAAAAAACCAGGGCCAGAGTCCTGAGTCAATTTTATTGGCCGAAATTTTGCCAAGACATAAAAACTCATTGTAAATCATGTGACACCTGTCAAAAACTGATCAAAAAGGGAAAAAACCCTACGGCAGAAATTCAATCAACCACAACTGCCTCGAGACCATTTCAAATCGTGGCGGTTGATTTAGTAGGTCCTTTGAACCACATCTCAAACAAAGGAAATAGATACATTTTTACACTTGTTGATTTATGTTCAAGATGGGCAGAAATGATTCCATTAAAATCTATCTCCTCTAAGGATGTGACGGACGTATTATTGCAGTTATTCTCCCGTTTTGGCTTTCCGGAGAAAATAATATCAGATAGAGGAACACAATTCATATCTAAAGCCACCCAATCGGTAACTAAGTTACTAGGCATAAAACAATGTTTTACAAGTCCCTATCGACCGGCCGCGAACGGAATTTGCGAAAAATTAAATGGGGACCTAAAACATATGTTATCCAAAGTGACAGCTGAAAATCCAGCCGATTGGGATATACTTCTCCCAACGGTGCTGTTCGCATACAGAGAAGTCCCACAATCAAGTACGGGGTTCTCTCCGTTCGAATTGATATATGGAGCGAACCCAAGAGGACCTCTCACTATTTATAAAGATTTAATATCACAACCCGTAAACACCCAATTACCAGTTTCCAGCTATGATTTGGTCACTGACACCAGAGACAAAATCATTAGATCCTGTATACTGGCCAGAACATCATTACAGGAGAAAGGTTTTAGGTACAGGCAGTACGCCAACAAAGGGGCAAAAACGATTGTATTACAACCAAATCAAGATATTTTACTATTGACAGATGATAAAATCGTATCAAAAATTTTCAACCTAGAAGTTCCAACTACAAAGAAACAGGTTAGAAGCTTATTAGGTCTCATAAACTATTATGCCAAGTTTATACCAAACTGGGCAGAACTCACATCAGTTTTTTATAATCTGTTGACAAAAGATCATCCCGAAAAGTTTTGTAATCCGCTTAGAGGATGCAATGTGCAAATTGAAATCAATTTTTTCTAACCCACCAGTATTAAGATTACCAAACATAGATATACCCTTTATTCTAACCACAGATTCGAGTGCTATCGCAATTGGAGGGTGCCTGATGCAAGAATATCAAGGCACGAGACATCCGACACTCTACGTCAGCCGCAAGCTGAAAAAGGCAGAGATCCATTACTCCACAGTTGAGTTGGAGGCATTAAGTCTACTGTTTTGTATGCGTCGATTATCTAAGTTCCTCTTAGGTTCGCATTTTGTTGTTTTAACTGATAGTTCGCCACTGCTGGTACTTAAGCAAGGTGTTCCAAAGAACCATCGTTTGGAAAGATGGTGTCTTCTTCTCCAGGATTTCGACTTTGAAATCCGCCATATCAAGGGCACTGATAACATTATTTCTGACTTTTTATCACGGCAAACTAATGCACCAGCAGACGAACACTAGGCACATTAATTATTCGCCATACAAGAAGCTGTGATATTTTAGTCTGTGGCATAGAACACTGTACCTCTACACCGACTAGAGAACTTTCATTCAGAAGTATCAACGCCCAAATGAATAGGTTACGTAGAACACCCACGAAATGAAACTTGGAGAACCCTATATTACCAATTGCCAAGGCGTTAAAAACAATCCGAGTGATATAATATCTGTGAAATGATTTCAAACAGTGAACTGACAGTCATCTGTAAAGATTAAGAACACTGCATACTCGCTATTGCTAAGAAACTTCGCAAACAGCCGGAATAGAACTACGTCGATTACAACATGCAAGGGATAGCTATATCAACTGTTAACATTGATGGCACGACACACGGACAACAGGAGGACAACACACATCGTCGTTGGAGTTAGTTAGTTAGTTAATTAAGTTACTATTAGGTAATATGTATTACACTTGTATTTAATTATTATGTATTTAAAATATGTCAACCTATAACTTGTAGATTTTCTACCATAATATTACAGGTATTTCCACTCATAGGTGAAATATTGTTCCTATACAATTTTTTTCAATTTAAATTATAAACCATTTTTTGATTACACGTACAAAAATTACTTGTTACCTTAAAGGGAACATATCGCCTAATCCATTTTTCTAAGGGCAATAACACTTACCTCAACATTATCTATATATTTTAACAAAATACTATTTTGTATGAAAGACGTATGAATGACAGAGTGAATGAATTAAATGAGAGAGCGATATACTGAGCGGACAAATTGTACGCAAAACGTATTTATTTTAATTTGTCTGCGTCTTCATGTAAAAATGTATTACCTGTCTAAATTGTTGATACATGTTTAATACATTACATCTAAGCGCCACTGCTTGGAATGCCCCGATCATGCATTACACACATTGGGGTAATTCATGACAAAGGATATCCCAACTCGTGACGCTTGGAGATAAACCACACAGTGAGCACACACGTTATACAAACTCAAAACTGAACACTAACAATTAAAATACAGTCACTTTATTAGAAACAGCAACATATCATTCAATACACAAACAAGCCAACAGGAACACGGAGTCAGATGTGATAAAACAACAGCATAACTACATATCCAGCATTATACAACATACGGAAGTAAAAATGTATCGACATACACACACAGGATAAGATTTGCAGGTGTACTTAAATAACCAAGACATTTGTCTTGTTAAAACTCTCTCACACAGAGTTTTAATATCTTGGTATCATATGGATACTTGAGAAGGGCGCGGATGTAAAAACAACTGGGAAACGTCACGGTACTTCGGTCAGATAAGCATGTTTAAGAACATAGAAGAGAGAAATCTCTTCAGCAATCATCTTAAAGTGGTGTATGGGAGAATACATGAGTTGGCGATGCAGATATGTAAGTTGCCAAGTTACTATCCACCAAACTACAAACACCGACTTTATGTGATACTGTGACAGAATTAGTACAGAACTAATTACCATAGAATAACCCATCAAAGCAGGGGGGAGGGTCTACCGTTGTTTCTGTCACAGTGTTCTAGCTTCTGTCTGTCTACTGTTGTGTCTGTCACAGAGTTGTAGCTTCTGTCTGTCTACCGTTGTTTCTGTCACAGTGTTCTAGCTTCTGTCTGTCTACCCATGTTTCTGTCACAGTGTGCTAGATTGTGTCTGTCTACCGTTGTTTCTGTCACAGTGTTCTAGCTTCTGTCTGTCTACCGTTGTTTCTGTCACAGTGTTCTAGCTTCTGTGTGTCTACCGTTGTTTCTGTCACAGAGTTGTAGCTTCTGTCTGTCTACCGTTGTTTCTGTCACATTGTTCTAGCTTCTGTCTGTCTACCGTTGTTTCTGTCACAGTGTTCTAGCTTCTGTGTGTCTAACTTTTTTCTGTCACATTGATCTAGATTGTGTCTGTCTACTGTTGTTTCTGTCACAGTGTTCTAGCTTCTGTCTGTCTACCTTTGTTTCTGTCACAGTGTTGTAGCTTATGTGTGTCTACCTTTGTTTCTGTCACAGTGTTCTAGATTGTGTCTGTCTACCGTTGTTTCTGTCACAGTGTTCTAGCTTCTGTCTGTCTACAGTTGTTTCTGTCACAGTGTTGTAGCTTCTGTGTGTCTACCTTTGTTTCTATCACAGTGTTCTAGATTGTGTCTGTCTACCGTTGTTTCTGTCACAGTGTTCTAGCTTCTGTCTGTCTACCTTTGTTTCAGTCACAGTGTTCTAGCTTCTGTCTGTCTACCGTTGTTTCTGTCACAGTGAGCTAGATTGTGTCTGTCTACCGTTGTTTCTGTCACAGTGTTCTAGCTTCTGTTTGTCTACCGTTGTTTCTGTCACAGTGTGCTAGATTGTGTCTGTCTACCGTTGTTTCTGTCACAGTGAGCTAGATTGTGTCTGTCTACCGTTGTTTCTGTCCCAGTGTTCTAGCTTCTGTCTGTCTACCGTTGTTTCTGTCACAGTGTGCTAGATTGTGTCTGTTTACCGTTGTTTCTGTCACAGATTTGTAGCTTCTGTCTGTCTACCCGTGTTTCTGTCACAGTGTTCTAGCTTCTGTCTGTCTACCGTTGTTTCTGCCACAGAGTTGTAGCTTCTGTCTGTCTACCGTTGTTTCTGTCACACTGTGCTAGATTGTGTCTGTCTACCGTTGTTTCTGTCACAGTGTGGTTAGATTGTGTCTGTCTACCGTTGTTTCTGTCACAGTGTTCTAGCTTCTGTCTGTCTACCGTTATTTCTGTCACAGTGTGCTAGATTGTGTCTGTCTACCGTTGTTTCTGTCACAGTGTGCTAGATTGTGTCTGTCTACCGTTGTTTCTGTCACAGAGTTGTAGCTTCTGTCTGTCTATCCGTGTTTCTGTCACAGTGTTATAGCTTCTGTCTGTCTACCCGTGTTTCTGTCACAGTGTTCTAGCTTCTGTCTGTCTACCTTTGTTTCTGCCACAGTGTTCTAGCTTATGTCTGTCTACCGTTGTTTCTGTCACAGATTTGTAGCTTCTGTCTGTCTACCGTTGTTTCTGTCACGGTGTTCTAGCTTCTGTCTGTCTACCGTTGTTTCTGTCACAGAGTTGTAGCTTCTGTCTGTCTACCGTTGTTTCTGTCACAGAGTTGTAGCTTCTGTCTGTCTACCGTTGTTTCTGTCACATTGTTCTAGCTTCTGTCTGTCTACCGTTGTTTCTGTCACAGTGTTCTAGCTTCCGTGTGTCTACCGTTGTTTCTGTCACAGTGTGCTAGATTGTGTCTGTCTACCGTTGTTTCTGTCACAGTGTGCTAGATTGTGTCTGTCTACCGTTGTTTCTGTCACAGTGTGCTAGATTGTGTCTGTCAACCGTTGTTTCTGTCACAGTGTTCTAGCTTCTCTCTGTCTACCCATGTTTCTGTCACAGTGTTCTAGCTTCTGTCTGTCTACCCGTGTTTCTGTCACAGTGTTCTAGCTTCTGTCTGTCTACCCATGTTTCTGTCACAGTGTTCTAGCTTCTGTCTGTCTACCGTTGTGTCTGTCACAGTGTTCTAGCTTGTGTCTGTCAATTTGTCTGTCTTGGGTTTATCCATGCACACCTTCCTAAAGTTGTGATCCATCACACACACGAATCTAGTGTTGGGATCCACCGTCACACCCCTGCATGCTTGAAGTGACCACCAGAGACCTATTGTTCCCACGCCCTGGTCCCTGGTTGTGTTACATTGTCTGTCCACACTTCCCCGCTGTCAAGTGTTGTTTCCCCTGTTTCAGATTACCGCCCTTGTGTTTCCCGTTTATTTATACACGGTAGCTAGAGCTTCTCTTTTCTGTTCTACCCCCCCTCCCCCAAGCTATCTCCCCAGACGTTTCTCTCTTCCCTGGACAGACAAGTCAGTGCCTGCCTCGTCATTCTGCCAGCCTTTCTGCCTTGCCATTATACTAATACACAATAACAACAGCAGCAGGGTAGGACAATCTAAGTAGATACCGCGATCGAAGTAATACCGACCCGACCAATATAAACAAGAACAGTCAGCGGTAAATTAGCCCTCACACGATGTCAGTACATACATTACTGTTTGCTCAATCTAACGTCATCAATGATCCAATACTCGCGAATCATATTATAGTCTGCACCGCTAGTTGCCTACAGTTGACAGGACTTCGCAATAAAGCCTCGCATTTACCCGCTGTTTGTGTTTTTAAGTGCAGTAGTTTTCCATTGCCTTCTTAACAGCTGACACTAATACCTTTATGAAAATCAACGCAAAGTGTGGCTCTCAGATCGCCTGTGGCGGAATTCAATCGGGACATCTCTGGGTTGTGAGAATATGCGCAGGACCTCTCAGCCACGCACGTCGAAGTGGTTAACGACAGACTGCAGGACACTAACTGATGGCAACTTTCAGACATAACACTCGACACAGATTGGATATATCCATGGAATAGACAACACCATGACGTCAACATGTCGTCACAGATTGGATATATCCATGGCATAGACAACACCATGACGTCAACATGTCGTCACAGATTAAATATATCCATAGCATAGACAACACCATGTCGTCACCATGTCGTCACAGATTGGATATATCCATGGCATAGACAACACCACGACGTCACCATGTCGACACAGATTGGATATATCCATAGCATAGACAACACCATGTCGTCACCATGTCGTCACAGATTGGATATATCCATGGCATAGACAACACCACGACGTCACCATGTCGACACAGATTGGATATATCCATGGCATAGAGAACACCATGACGTCAACATGTCGTCACAGATTGGATATATCCATGGCATAGACAACACCACGACGTCACCATGTCGACACAGATTGGATATATCCATGGCATAGACAACACCATGACGTCAACATGTCGTCACAGATTGGATATATCCATGGCATAGACAACACCATGACGTCACCATGTCGTCACAGATTGGATATATCCATAGCACAACCAACACCATGTCGTCACCATGTCGCCACAGATTGGATATATCCATGGCATAGACAACACCACGACGTCACCATGTCGACACAGATTGGATATATCCATGGCATAGAGAACACCATGACGTCAACATGTCGTCACAGATTGGATATATCCATGGCATAGACAACACCACGACGTCACCATGTCCACACAGATTGGATATATCCATGGCATAGACAACACCATGACGTCACAGGTTGGATATATCCATGGCATAAACATTACAATGACGTCTCCATGTCGTCACAGATTGGATATATCCATAGCATAGACAACACCACGACGTCACCATGTCAACACAGATTGGATATATCCATGACATAGACAACACCATGTCGTCACAGGTTGGATATATCCATGGCATAGACATTACAATGACGTCACCATGTCGTCACAGATTGGATATATCCATGGCATAGACAACACCATGACGTCTCCATGTCGTCACAGATTGGATATATCCATGGCATAGACAACACCGTGACGTCTCCATGTCGTCACAGATTGGATATATCCATGGCATAGACAACACCACGACGTCACCATGTTCACACAGATTGGATATATCCATGGCATAGACAACACCATGTCGTCACAGGTTGGATATATCCATGGCATAGACAACACAATGACGTCACCATGACGTCACAGGTTGGATATATCCATGGCATAGACAACACCATGTCGTCACAGGTTGGATATATCCATGGAATAAACATTACAATGACGTCACCATGACGTCACAGATAGGATATATCCATGGCATAGACAACACCATGTCGTCACAGGTTGGATATATCCATGGCATAGACAACACAATGACGTCACCATGTCGTCACAGGTTGGATATATCCATGGCATAGACAACACCATGACGTCTCCATGTCGTCACAGATTGGATATATCCATGGCATAGACAACACCATGTCGTCACAGGTTGGATATATCCATGGCATAGACAACACAATGACGTCACCATGTCGTCACAGATTGGATATATCCATGGCATAGACAACACAATGTCGTCACAGGTTGGATATATCCATGGCATAGACAACACAATGACGTCACCATGTCGTCACAGGTTGGATATATCCATGGCATAGACAACACCACGACGTCACCATGTCGTCACAGATTGGATATATCCATGGCATAGACAACACCATGACGTCTCCATGTCATCACAGATTGGATATATCCATGGCATAGACAACACCACGACGTCAACATGTCGTCACAGACTGGATATATCCATGGCATAGACAACACCATGTCGTCACAGGTTGGATATATCCATGGCATAGACAACACAATGACGTCACCATATCGTCACAGATTGGATATATCCATGGCATAGACAACACCACGACGTCACCATGACGTCACAGATAGGATATATCCATGGCATAGACAACACCATGTCGTCACAGGTTGGATATATCCATGGCATAGACAACACAATGACGTCACCATGTCGTCACAGGTTGGATATATCCATGGCATAGACAACACCACGACGTCACCATGTCGTCACAGATTGGATATATCCATGGCATAGACAACACCATGACGTCACCATGTCGTCACAGATTGGATATATCCATGGCATAGACAACACCATGACGTCTCCATGTCGTCACAGATTGGATATATCCATGGCATAGACAACACCATGACGTCACTTTGTCGTCACAGATTGGATATATCCATGGCATAGACAACGCCATGACGTCTCCATGTCGTCACAGATTGGATATATCCATGGCATAGACAACACCATGACGTCACAGATTGGATATATCCATGGCATAGACAACACCACGACGTCACCATGTCGTCACAGGTTGGATATATCCATGGCATAGACAACACCATGACGTCACCATGTCGTAACAGATTGGATATATCCATGGCATAGACAACACCATGACGTCACCATGTCGTCACAGATTGGATATATTCATGGCATAGACAACACCACGACGTCACCATGTCGTAACAGATTGGATATATCCATGGCATAGACAACACCATGACGTCACCATGTCGTCACAGATTGGATATATTCATGGCATAGACAACACCACGACGTCTCCATGTCGTCACAGATTGGATATATCCATGGCATAGACAACACCATGACGTCTCCATGTCGTCACAGATTGGATATATCCATGGCATAGACAACACCATGTCGTCACAGATTGGATATATCCATGGCATAGACAACACCACGACGTTACCATGTCGTCACAGGTTGGATATATCCATGGCATAGACAACACCACGACGTCACCATGTCGTCACAGATTGGATATATCCATGACATAGACAACACCATGTCGTTACAGGTTGGATATATCCATGGCATAGACATTACAATGACGTCACCATGTCGTCACAGATTGGATATATCCATGGCATAGACAACACCACGACGTCACCATGTCGTCACAGATTGGATATATCCATGACATAGACAACACCATGTCGTTACAGGTTGGATATATCCATGGCATAGACATTACAATGACGTCTCCATGTCGTCACAGATTGGATATATCCATGGCATAGACAACACCATGACGTCTCCATGTCGTCACAGATTGGATATATCCATGGGATAGATAACACCACCACACCATAGTGTTATCACAGAGTGGATATGTCCTACATACATCATAAGTTTCTGATATGTCCTTCAGACATCATACGTTTCTGATATGTCCTACATACATCATAAGTTTCTGATATGTCCTTCACACATCATACGTTTCTGATATGTCCTACATACATCATAAGTTTCTGATATGTCCTTCACACATCATACGTTTCTGATATGTCCTACATACATCATACGTTTCTGATATGTCCTACATACATTACACGGTTAAATATGTCCACATACAACATAACGTGTACATATGTCCAACATACAACATAAAATGTATATATATATATATATATATCCAACATACATCATCATCAAGCATATATAAAGCTAGTTGCATATCCTGTACAGGACGTAGCAGTCAACCCCAGCATATTTTGGCTGTTTGTCATTCCTGGGCAAGTTTAGGTTCAGTAGTTTGCCATTGCTTTCTGATCGACCGGTACTCATTCCATTGTATGAAAACCAACGCAAGGCGGTCTGCTTCCAAATCGCCCGCAGCTGTGTTTCGAAAGCGGTATGCGGGAATACGAATTCCACTGGTAACCCCGTGCCCACAACAGAATAACATAGATGACAACATAATAACATAGATGACCACATAATAACAAAGGTGACAACAGAATAACATAGATGACAACATAATAACATAGATTACCACATAATAACATAGATGACAATATAATAACATAGATGACAATAGAATAACATAGATGAAAACAGTATAACATATATGACAATAGAATAACATAGATGACAACAGAATAACATAGATGACAACAGAATAACATAGATTACCACATAATAACATAGATGACAACAGAATAACATAGATGACAACATAATAACAAAGGTGACAACAGAATAACATAGATGACAACAGAATAACATAGCTTCCCCCGACTGCTTTCGAGACCATTCAAAGACAGCGAGGCAAGCCCCGGACATGTGGAATACTTATATAGATAAGTATTGTCACTTCCTATTGACTACTTCCGATCCATGGGTACCCGCCATCGGTACAAGATGGATGTGTGTGAGAGATGGGTGTGTGGTCGGGGATGTGTGTGTTTGTGGGAAGATGTGTGTGAGCGCCGGATGTGTGTGGGTGGGGTATATGTGGGTGGTGGGAGGTGTGTGGGTGGGAGGTGTGTCTTTGGGTGTTTCGGGGTGGGGGTTATGTGTGGACAGGTGGAAAGATGTGTTTGTTGGTGGGGATGTGTGTATAGGTGGAGGATATGTAGTTGAGAGGTGGCGGATATTGGGTGGGTGGGTGGGTGTAGGTTGGCCGATGTGTGTGTGGGTGGGTGGGGAAAATTGTGAGGGTGCGGGATGTATGTGTGGATAGGTGCTGGATGTGTGGGTTGACGGGGGTATGTGTGTGTGTGGTTTTGTGATGTGTGTTTTGCTGGGCGGTTGCGGATGTGTGGGTGGGTGGTGGAGAATATGTGGGTGGGTGTGTGCCCAATTTGTTACCCTTTTAAAATAAAGTTCGTTCGTTCGTTCACCTTCTGCTGCATGGAAGTGTGCTGGTGAGCGGCAGCATTTCCAGCCTACCTTGTACCAGCCTACCTTGTACCAGCCTACCTTGTACCAGCCTACCTTGTACCAGCCTCTCTTGTACCAGCCTACCTTGTACCAGCCTACCTTGTACCAGCCTACCTTGTACCAGCCTACCTTGTACCAGCCTACATTGTACCAGCCTACCTTGTACCAGCCTACCTTGTACCAGCCTACCTTGTACCAGCCTACCTTGTACCAGCCTACCTTGTACCAGCCTACCTTGTACCAGCCTACCTTGTACCAGCCTACCTTGTACCAGCCTACCTTGTACCAGCCTACCTTGTACCAGCCTACCTTGTACCAGCCTACCTTGTACCAGACATACAACATACTGGTCAGCCTTTCCTTTGGAGAAAACAAGGCAAGGCAGAGAGAACGGAACGAACAAACGAACGAACAAACTTTATTTTAAAAGGGTAACAAATTGGGCACGCAGGCCCGTCTTACATTCGGCCCTTTCAATCACTCATCTTTCATTCATCAAATGTGCATGTTACATTAACATAGGGGAAAAAACATTGTCAAATGGATTTTGTAAGCATAAACAATGCATATTACGCATGATACATTCACATGAGAAAAAAAAACATCAAATGAAAGTTGTAAACATAAACAGTGCATATTTCAATGTTGTGAGACACAACCCCCATCCACCCTCATATCCCGCAGCCACCAACACATCCCCCACCCACCAAACCTCCCTCACCCACCCACACATACCTCCACGCACTCACACAGAACCAGGCGAACATACATGCCGCCACACACCCACTGATCCCCCACCCACACAGATTTCCCCAAGAAGAAGAAGAAGAAGAAGAAGAAGAAGAAGAAGAAGAAGGAGGAGGAGGAGGAGGAGGAGAAGAAGAAGAAGAAGAAGAAGAAGAAGAAGAAGAAGAAGAAGAAGAAGAAGAAGAAGAAGAAGAAGAAGAAGAAGAAGAAGAAGAAGGAGGAGGAAGAGGAAGAGGAAGAGGAAGAGGAAGAGGAAGAGGAGGAGAGAAGAAGAAGAAGAAGAAGAAGAAGAAGAAGAAGAAGAAGAAGAAGAAGAAGAAGAAGAAGAAGAAGAAGAAGAAGAAGAAGAAGAAGAAGAAGAAGAAGAAGAAAAAGGTGAAAGAGGAGGAGGAGGAGGAGAAGAAGAAGAAGAAGAAGAAGAAGAAGAAGAAGAAGAAGAAGAAGAAGAAGAAGAAGAAGAAGAAGAAGAAGAAGAAGAAGAAGAAGAAGAAGAAGAAGAAGAAACCACACACACACACACATACCCCCGCCAACCCACACATCCCGCACCTATCCACACACATATCCCGTACTCTCACAATTTTCCCCACCCACCCACACACACACATCAGCCAACCTACACTCACTCACCCACCCAATAATCGCCACCTCTCAACTACACATCCCCACCTATACACACATCCCCACCCATAAACACATCTCCCCACCTGCCCACACATATCCTCCACCCATAACTCAAAAACACACACCTCCCACCCACACACACCCCGCCACCCACATATACCCCACCCACATACATCCGCCGCTCACACACATCTTCTCACAACTACACACCTCCCCCCACCCATACACTCATCTCTCACACACATCCACCCACTCACGTACTCATCCATCAACCACTCACACCTACACATCACCCAAGCGCCCATCAACACATGCATCTCTCATCTACCCTCCCACCCACACACACCCCAACCACCCAGTCAAACACACATCCCCCATCCTCGCATACATCCTTCAATCACCTGCACATCCCACATCTCCATGAGAGAGAGAGAGGGATTATGCTGCATGGGTAAGGCATGTTCTCTGAATCCAAGCCCAGGCATTGTGCGCTGAAGTTTTAGATCCAATCCACATAATTTCCTCTGTAAAGACGGCAAGGTGCCACTACAGCTTCTGCTGGGATACAGTCTGGACCATCAGATGTCCCATCCTACACATGTTTGATGGCTTTTATAATTTCTTAATTAGATAGTGTTCCAATAAATACCTCGCTCTATATATTCAAGTTGGATATATGGGGTAGGATGAACGAACGAACGAACGAACGAACGAACGAATGAACGAACGAACGAACGAACGAACAATCTTTATTTTCAAAGGGTTAAGAATTGGGCATGTAGGCCCGTCTGACATTCTGCCCTTCTTCTCTAATTCCTCCGGGGTGGAGAGGGGTTTGACCTCTGATCTATTCATAAGAAAATATTCATCTCATCTGTTCTATGATATTTGATGTTGGTGAGTACTTGTGATAGGCCTTCTTGTCTGGTTACATGTTTCAACTAATGTCCTTCTGTGCTATAAAGCTTTCTGACGTTTCTTGTCGCTGCTGCCTCTGACGCCTCTCTTGCCTCTCCTGCCTCTCTTGCCTCCCGTGCTAGGTCAACTTACCATTGTCTTCCACCCGTCCGTATCCTGCTTCCTAACTTCTTGATCAGCTTCTATATATTTTTGTTGGTCTCGATGGTTTTGCTATTGCTTTTTTATTTAAACATTCTTTTCAATTCCGCGTTTTCAACATTTTCTCTTTCTGCAATTTTCTGGAAAATGTTCGAGGACATCCACGCTTGATGTTTCTACTTCCTGTCCCCAAGGACACCGGTTCACGATTCTCTACACCATTCTTTGCACCATTCTCTGCACATTTCTGTGCACCATTCTTTGCACCATTCTCTGCACATTTCTGTGCACCATTCTTTGCACCATAATGCGCACCATTCTTTACACCATTCTTGCACCATTATATGTACCATTCTTTGCACCATTATGCGCATCATTCTTTGCACCATTCTGTGCGCCATTCTTTGCACCATTATATGCACCATTCTTTGTACCATTCTTTGCACCATTCTGTGCATCATTCTGTACACCATTCTTTGCACGATACTGTGCACCATTCTTTGCACTATTGTGTGCATCATTCTTTGCACCATTCTGTGCACGATTCTTTGCACCATTCTGTGCACCATTCTGTACACCATTATGTGCACCATTATATGCACAATTTTTTCATGCTTCTTTGCACCATTCTGTGCATCATTCACTGCCAGATATCCACACACCTTTATATACTCTATCACTGTCAGATATCCACACATCTGTATATACTCTATCATGTCAGATATCCACACACCTTTATATACTCTATCACTGTCAGATATCCACACATCTGTAGATACTCTATCACTGTCAGATATCCACACATCTGTATATACTCTATCATGTCAGATATCCACACACCTTTATATACTCTATCACTGTCAGATATCCACACATCTGTATATACTCTATCATGTCAGATATCCACACACCTTTATATACTCTATCACTGTCAGATATCCACACATCTGTAGATACTCTATCACTGTCAGATATCCACACAACTGTATATACTCTATCACTGTCAGATATCCACACACCTGTATATACTCTATCACTGTCAGATATCCACACATCTGTATATACTCTATCATGTCAGATATCCACACATCTGTATATACTCTATCGCTGTCAGATATCCGTCGGTTCTTGAATCCACTTGGATGGTTAACTTACGGGTTGTATAGATCGATGCTTGCACTTGGGCTCCCGTGTCAACCAGGCAGCTCGGGTAATCGACGGTAGGTTCCCCGTGACACGAAGAAATAGACATAGATAACTGTTCACCTCAGCGCCAGGATTAAACATGGGCAGACAGGCAACAATATTCCTGCAGTGTCTACAGATATCTGAGATGCTGGCCTGACCTGACATCTCGTAGATTAGCCTGACCTGACATATCTGGGACGCTAATTCGACCTGGCAGGACAGCAGCATTTTGACGTGTCCCCAGCAGAGAGCAGCGACACCCAGGGCGCATTTCTGCAAATGAGAGCAGACTTTTGCTGGTTTGAGGTCACGTGACAGTTTTTATATTTCCCTCTCCTTGTGGGGTCTGAGTTTCTCATCCACACCCAGGACATCGTGGCTCGTGGGTCAATGTGGGGTCTAGGTTTCTCATGCACATCCAAGACATCGTGGCTCCAGTAGGTCAATGTGGGGTCTAGGTTTCTCATGCACACCCAGGACATCGTTGCTCGTGGGTCAATGTGGGGTCTAGGTTTCTCATCCACACCCAGGACATCGTGGCTGGTGGGTCAATGTGGGGTGTAGGTTTCTCATGCACACCCAGGACATCGTGGCTTGTGGGTCAATGTGGGGTCTAGGTTTCTCATCCACACCCAGGACATCGTGGCTGGTGGGTCAATGTGGGGGTCTAGGTTTCTCATGCTCACAAAAGACATCGTGGCTCCAGTAGGTCAATGTGGGGTCTAGGTTTCTCATGCACACCCAGGACATCGTTGCTCGTGGGTCAATGTGGGGTCTAGGTTTCTCATCCACACCCAGGACATCGTGGCTCGTAGCTCAATGTGGGGTCTAGGTTTCCCATCCACACCCAGGACATCGTGGCTCGGTGGTCAATGTGGGGTCTAGGTTTCTCATGCACACCCAGGACATCGTGGCTGGTGGGTCAATGTGGGGTCTAGGTTTCTCATCCACACCCAAGACATCGTGGTTCCAGTAGGTCAATGTGGGGTCTTGGTTTCTCATGCACACCCAGGACATTGTGGCTGGTGGGTCAATGTGGGGTGTAGGTTTCTCATCCACACCCAGGACATCGTGGCTCGTAGCTCAATGTGGGGTCTAGGTTTCCCATCCACACCCAGGACATCGTGGCTCGGTGGTCAATGTGGGGTCTAGGTTTCTCATGCACACCCAGGACATCGTGGCTGGTGGGTCAATGTGGGGTCTAGGTTTCTCATCCACACCCAAGACATCGTGGTTCCAGTAGGTCAATGTGGGGTCTTGGTTTCTCATGCACACCCAGGACATTGTGGCTGGTGGGTCAATGTGGGGTCTAGGTTTCTCATCCACACCCAGGACATCGTGGCTGGTGGGTCAATGTGGGGTCTAGGTTTCTCATCCACACCCAGGACATCGTGGCTGGTGGGTCAATATAGGGTCTAGGTTTCTCATCCACACCCAAGACATCGTGGCTCCAGTAGGTCAATGTGGGGTCTAGGTTTCTCATCCATACCCAGGACATCGTTGCTCGTAGGTCAATGTGGGGTCTAGGTTTCTCATCCACACCAAAGACATCGTGGCTCGTGGGTCAATGTGGGGTCTTGGTTTCTCATCCACACCCAGGACATCGTGGCTCGTGGTTCAATGTGGGGGTCTAGGTTTCTCAATCACACCAAAGACATCGTGGCTGGTGGGTCAATGTGAGGTCTAGGTTCCTCATCCACACCAAAGACATCGTGGCTCGTGGCTCGTGGGTCAATGTGGGGTCTAGGTTTCTCATCCACACCAAAGACATCGTGGCTAGTGGGTCAATGTGGGGTCTAGGTTTCTCATCCACACCCAGGACATCGTGGCTCCAATGGTTCAATGTGGGGGTCTAGGTTTCTCATCCACACCAAAGACATCGTGGCTGGTGGGTCAATGTGGGGTCTAGGTTTCTCATCCACACCCAGGACATCGTGGCTCCAATGGTTCAATGTGGGGGTCTAGGTTTCTCATCCACACCAAAGACATCGTGGCTGGTGGGTCAATGTGGGGTCTAGGTTTCTCATGCACACCAAAGACATCGTGGCTCCAGTGGATCATCGCCTATCTGTGCTGGTCACTAACTGGTCACATAGTAGAGCTTCTGTGGACATTTCCAGAGACAGGGGGTTGTTCCTCGGCAGGTTCATGGAGTACGTATTCAGAGTGTGGATAGTAGAGGTTTGATGGGGGTTTTTGTTGTGGGGTGGTGACAGAGTGTGGATTGTAGAGGTTTGATGGGGGTTTTTGTTGTGGGGTGGTGACAGAGTGTGGATAGTAGAGGTTTGATGGGGGTTTTTGTTGTGGGGTGGTGACAGAGTGTGGATAGTAGAGGTTTGATGGGGGTTTTTGTTGTGGGGTGGTGACAGAGTGTGGATAGTAGAGGTTTGATGGGGGTTTTTGTTGTGGGGTGGTGACAGAGTGTGGATAGTAGAGGTTTGATGGGGGTTTTTGTTGTGGGGTGGTGACAGAGTGTGGATAGTAGAGGTTTGATGGGGGTTTTTGTTGTGGGGTGGTGACAGAGTGTGGATAGTAGAGGTTTGATGGGGGTTTTTGTTGTGGGGTGGTGACAGAGTGTGGATAGTAGAGGTTTGATGGGGGTTTTTGTTGTGGGGTGGTGACAGAGTGTGGATAGTAGAGGTTTGATGGGGGTTTTTGTTGTGGGGTGGTGACAGAGTGTGGATAGTAGAGGTTTGATGGGGGTTTTTGTTGTGGGGTGGTGACAGAGTGTGGAAAGTATAGGGACACCTATTTGTTTCATTATTGTGGCTAGACATGGCAAGGTCTCCTCTTGTGGCTAGACATGGCAAAGTCTCCTCTTGTGGCTAGACATGGCAAGGTCTCCTCTTGTGGCTAGACATGGCAAGGTCTCCTCTTGTGGCTAGACATGGCAAGGTCTCCTCTTGTGGCTAGACATGGCAAGGTCTCCTCTTGTGGCTAGACATGGCAAGGTCTCCTCTTGTGGCTAGACATGGCAAGGTCTCCTCTTGTGGCTAGATATGGCAAGCTCTTCTATTGTGGCTAAATATTGCAAGCTCTCTTGTTGTGGCTAAATATAGAAAGCCCTCAAATTGTGGCTAGATATAGCTATCTCTCCTATTGTGGCTAGAAATTGCAAGCTCTCCTATTGTGGCTGGAAATCGCAAGCTCTCCTATTGTGGCTAGAATTGGCAAGCTCTGCTGTT
>OY992886.1:114144304-114186804 GCA_963921405.1 Cepaea hortensis | reverse complement strand
TCGTACAGGCTAGCTCTCAAGGCAGATTCAAACTCAACTCGCATTCCCTTGCGACCTGTCCCTTCAACGATCTCAGCCCGTCTGCCAGTTCCTACACGCTTACACGCACATGTCAGCTGGTGTCCCCTGCACGGTTCACGGGGTGAACTCAATTGCTGTGCGTGGCTACCTATCCGGGCGTCGGTAACGACACCGCGTTCTCTCTGCCGTGTTTACCATTACTCAGGGTTGCGTGTTGTTATGTTGTCTGGCGTTGGTACAGACAACGCGTCGCAACCTCGGATGTGAGACCTTGACACTCTCCACACCCCTTTTTCATGAAAGGATTTCCTTTCATGTACAATATATCTCTAGGTGTTATTAAACATGTCAAAGTCGAACATTATACATTAACAATTATAATAAATATATACAGGTGAAAAGTCAACAATATGTATACACCACTTATGTTGCACTATGAAGTACAACAGTCAAGTACAATCTATTTAATGGGCATTACCTCGCTGTGACCCAGCTAGTCCGGTAGGTATCGGCTAAACTGGCCCCTACCTCACAACCAAGAACAAAAATACTAAAATAATCAGGTCAAGCCGTGAGCATCTCCCTCTGAGATGACTCCTCCATCAGACCTCTATTTAGAGTTTCTAATGAAGGTCAACAGTTTTGGCAATATACTGTCCATATCTAAACGATGTTACATTGACATGTTATTTATCAAGCACACATGTTAATGGTTACAATACATATTTACATATCACCAACAATTTAGAATAATGTCCCATGGTTATTATACAGAAAATTTTGGGAACAATAATTTATCGTCGTTTACAAGACATAAATTACAATTGCAAACTCATTTCTTAGTGTCATAATTTGATCCTTATTGACAAATGTGCACAAAAAGTCACGTTTGTAAAGAACCAATCAAGTTATGATGCTGAGATTACATCCTATACAAATCAACATATACAATTCCGTATATGGAAATATTTTAAATCACATTTTAATACAACGTCATACATTTATATACTTTTAATAATATGCAAAAACTCGGAAGTATACAGCTGTACTATTACATGTGTTGTGCTGTCATTCAAACAAAGCTGGTCCGTTCTGGATGGATCTTCTATAAACGGAGTAGTAGTTGTTACTATCAGCTGTTGGATCATCTCTTCCGTCTTCTGCTCGGATTGTACTGTCGCAGTCATCTTTCGTACCTTGTTAAAACGTCTTGGGCACCTCGGTCTGGATACTTTAGGATTACCTCACGTTTTAGTGGCTTGGTAACTTCTTGGATCCTCTAGTGTTGTCCCGTGACACTTCTCCATAGTGTCTGGTTGTTAAAATATTTATGTATTTACAATAATAATTACATTCTTTCTCATATCTCACAGTTATACAACACATTAGTTTACATAATACTGATTTCATTCTTTCACATATCTCACAATTATATACGCATTCATTCGCATGATAATAATAAGAATTACAATATGTACATAAGTTATATACATTGGGAGATACAATCTTCCCCATCACAATGGTGTACACAGCGTTACTGACACATTGTCACAATTGGCTGTGGTACTGAGCACTATCTACGTTGCAGTTTTATACACCCTCTGCACTGTGCTCTGGCGTCGACTGGGTATTAGGTTCGTTGTATGGACATCTCGACAAAAGGTCTGCAAGACAGTTTTGTGAACCTTTTATGTGGTTAACCTCATAGCTATAGTCCTGCAGAAGAAGGGACCATCTTGCCACCCTGCTGTTACTAGGCGTTCCTCTGGTAACAATTGTCAGCGGAGTATTATCTGTTTCAATAATGAAATGTTTGCCTAACAAAAATCTAGAAAGTTTACGTACCAAAAATACCATGGCAAGAGCCTCGAGTTCCGGTGTACTGTAATTTCGTTCGCTGGTGTTCAGTTTTCGAGAGACGTAGTATACTGGGTACAAGATTTGGTCGTGTTCTTGGAGAAGCACACCTCCAATGGCTACGGAGCTCGCATCACATCTTAATCTAAAAGTAATATTCAAATTTGGCAATTTCAAAATAGGTGATTTAGAAAAATAAGAAAGAATTTTCGTAAATGCTGGCCTTAAACATTCACTGTTTACAATCACATTGGGTTGTTTATTTGTTAGTAGATCAGTGAAACATTTGGTCAATTCAGCAAAATGAGGAATAAACTGTCTATAATAGTTTAACAGACCTAACACACTTCGCAACTGTTTCTTAGTTGTCGGAAGCGACAATTTCAAAATTCTGGACATGATGTTATCGTCAGTTGATATAAAGCCATTTGAGATCTTATAGCCCAAAAATGAAATTTCCTGAAAGGCTATATCCACTTTGGAAGGTTTTACAGTCAGTCCATGATGTCTAATTCTGTCAAATGTCTGCTGTAGTGCTGTTATGTGCTCTGTCATGTCCTTTGTGTGTATGCAAATGTCGTCCATGTACCAAATGATGTTAGCAATGTCTGTCAAAAGAATTCTTGTCATTCTGACGAAGGTAGCTGGTGCATTGACTAATCCGAAAGGTAGTTTACACCATTCGTATAAACCCCAAGGTGTGGCAAATGCAGTCAGATGTATACTATCAGGATGTACAGCTATCTGCCAGTAGCCTTTTGTCATGTCAAGTTTAGTAAAATAACGTGAGTCAGATAGTTCAGTCAAGATGTCTTCACAGTTGCTCATTGGTTCTAAATCCAACTGTGTAATGCTGTTGAGCTTACGATAGTCCACACAGAGTCTAATAGTGTTGTCCTTTTTGCGTACCAACACTATTGGTGAACAGAAATGAGATTGTGAACGTCGAATAATATGATTTGTTTCTAAATCAATGATTTCTTGATGAAGTTTTTCTTTATAGTGTATAGGGATGGAATATGGTCTACACTTAATAGGAACGTCAGATGTTAAGATGATTTGGTGTTGCACTAAATCTGTCTGTCCTGGGCTGTCAGAAAAGATCGTCCTGTAGTCTTGTATCAGTTGTCTGCAACTGTCAGTTTGTGTCTGAGTCAGTTTAGGATTTACCTTAATGTCTTGTAAGTTGGTTGTCGTGTCAAGACCTGGTGCCGGTATCTCGTCAGTGTCGTTGTCGTCCGTCTGGTCCACTATGGAGGTGCTTGCTGCAGTCTCTACTTGTTCGTCTTGCCTGTGGTGATATGGTTTGAGCATGTTAATATGAAAAATCTTATGTTTGTCCCTAACTGCAATCTCGTAATCTACCGTCGAAATTTGTCGTAGCACTTTGAACGGTCCTTGCCATGAGTCAGTTAGGAGATGTCTATCACTTGGCAAAAGAAGAAGCACGTCCTGTCCTGGCGTCAGTGTAATAGTTCTATTTCCTCTGTTAGCATATTGTCGGTAAATAGCTCCTGATTTTTGGAGAGCTTCTTTAGCTAATATACATGATTTCATAATTCTATCACGCAATGATGTTACATGTTCATAAGGTGAAATGGGTATAGACACAGTTGTACTTCCAGTTAACACAGATTCATACACAGATAATGGGCCGCGTGGTTGTGCACCATATAACATTTCGAATGGTGAGAACCCAGTGCTGGAATGGGGCACTTCCCTATATGCAAACAAAATGGCAGGCAGATAAGTATCCCAATCTTCAGGATGTTCTTGGGTTACCTTAGAGAGCATATGTTTCATATCGCCATTAATCTTTTCTACTATACCGGTCGAATGTGGGTGATATGGGCTGTTGAAGCATTGGTTAACACCCAACATTTTGGTAAAGGCTTGTGTAGCCGAGGAAATAAATTGGCTACCCCGATCTGAAAGGATGGTATCAGGGAATCCTACCCTCGCAAAAATATGAAAGAACACTTCCATGATGTCGTTGGAAGTTATGTTCTTCATTGGAATCGCTTCTGGCCAACGAGTACATAGATCAATGAGTGTTACAATGTATCTATTACCTTTAGATGTTATATGGTTCAGAGGACCAACTATATCGACCGAGATCTTTTCAAACGGTCTACTAGCCAAATCAGTAACTTGCAATTCAGCTTGTGGGTGTTTACCCTTTTTGACAAGCTTTTGACAGATGTCATACGATCTGCAATACTGTTTGGTATCGTTGCAAAACTTTGGCCAATAAAATTGAGTAAGTAACCTTGCTCTAGTTTTAGCATAAGCCATGTGTCCTGCAAAGGGTATGTCATGAGCTATATTCAATGCTTGCTTGCGGTTTTCTAACGGTAGCACTGTTTGTTCTATAGTGCTGGAACCTTTGGTGTAGTACCGTGTTAGAATTCCGTTCTTGAGAGCAAAGTACCATTGAGCATTCTTTGCTACTCTTGGCTTTTGGCCTATAAGTTTAAAATACTTTTGCAGAGATCGATCGGCTTTCTGAGATGTTATAAACGTCTCCCTAGTTGTCTCAGGAGATGTTACAACTGGACTTACTCGTTGTAAAGCCTGTTTGATCGATTCGATCTTGCATCTGTGCAGTAGATCTAGTTACTGCGTTTACTACATTACAACGATCATTCTCATCACACATTGATGTTACATTCACACAATTACATGTATGTTCTGGCATAGCCAGGTTGGTATTTGTACATTCAATTACATGTGGTAATACATCATGAATGGTGATTGGTGATGAAGGTGAAGTGGTAGTATCAATATTACAACTGACAGATGATGTATTGATGTCATGTGGTATGTCATTCACTTCAGGAAGGTTTCCAATGATAATATCACAGCAAGGATTGGTTAATGCTGCGCATTTCACCTTTCCTGTAAGGAATGGTGTAGTTATATATGCCCACGCAAGTGGATATTTCTCTATGTTCCCTGAGAATGTCCTGCATGTGACATATTTACCACTATATTGTGTTGGTAAAATATAATCTCTCTTTACACCAATGAGAGTACTCCCGCTATCACGTAAGACTGTGGCAGCTTTACCATTAACATACCCCTGGTGTATGTTTAGTATACCTTTGGAGTTTACTACCGAATTGGCCTCCTCACTGGTAATAGGTATAGAATGGCCGCATGTTAACACGCCATCCTCATGAAATTGATCACAAATGGTACATTTTTCCTGATGGAACACTTCAATGGAGTGTGCCGAGTTTACTGGGTGATCTTGTACACTTTCATCTTCTGACGAAGAAATGTCAAACATGGCTGCATTAGCCCTTTTTGTCATTGACTTGGCTTTACAATCTTTACGCCAGTGACCAAAAGCCTTACAAAGGTAACATTTTGTAAGTTTTTTGTAGTTCTTCCTCTCTTTCTCTTGCTTAGAAATGTAATTATGCAAGTAAGCAGTGTACCCAGGATGTTGGTCGCACATATCATGCTCATTGTGTGCATAGTTGCAATATTTACACTGATATAATTTCTCTGCAGTTTGCCTATAAGGTCTTTGTTTGCTATTTGACCCTGCCTGATATTTGCCATATGTAGCTGCTGCTACAAAGTCTGTGCTGGTCAGCCTACTAGAGAAACAATGCTTATTGGCTGCAAAATAACCAGAGCCACGACTTTCAATCTGTTGAACACTTTCACACTGACATTCCAACAAAAATTTAGAAAAGGGGGCTGGGAGAGATGCAATAATCTTATCTCTCAACATAAGGTCAACCAATTTGTCATAACTTCCATTTACTTTAGCTGCTGACAGCCATTTAGAAAAAATATTTTGAATTTCTGAGATGTAATCAGAGAACGTGTGTGTTGGCTTAGGAGACAACTTCCTAAACTGTTCTCTATAACCTGATTCATCTAGCAAAAAATGTGACATAATTTTTGCTTTTATGTAAAGATAATCTTCTTTCAGGTCATTTGGGATTGACTCTATGACTTTAAGAGGTTCCCCAGAAAGACTTCTTACATATACTATCCCCCATTCAGGTTTTGGGATTTTGTAATGATCCATAACAAATTCAAAATTTTGGGTGAATGCTGCTATGCAATCACCTATGTTGTAACTTCTGATCAGACCTTGGTACTTCTTATGAGGTTGATCTTTGTCTGTTTCTCTATTCACTTTCTCTTTAGAACATTCAGCTTTTAGCTGTTCAATTTTCAGTTGTGTTTCTTGCTCTTCTCTCTTACTTTGGGCTAAGATCTCAGCTTGCCTCACTGCCGCTTCTGACTGTGCTTGTTGAAGCTTTAGAGCAGCTTCTGATTGTGCCCGTTGAAGCTTTAAAGCAGCTTCTGAGTCTGCCTCTTTACTTTTCAGAGCAACTTCTGATTGCTTTAATGCCCTTTCGGCCGCTCTCTCATCCCTCTCACTAATTTGCTCTTGTTTCAAAAGATATTCTGCATATTCACTTTTACTCCATGTTCTCAATCCCTCACCAGACATATTCATTTTTAAACCCATTTCAATGAAATCGTTTAAAGAAGACATAATGAACAATAGATATGATGGAATAAATATAAACAAAATTACTTATGATGTTAGTAAGTTACAAATATTTATAGCACAGTTAATGTCCAAAGCCAGACTAACGAAAGTATAAAGAAAGCTGGAAAAAAATTTTATACTCAAGTAATCCTTGGGTACTGTGCTGTTCAGTGGTGCTCGAAATCACACTGGAACGTCTTTCGGGTTGACGCACAAAAAATTTTTTGAAGTTCACCAGACTCAGGTAAAGTTGTCACAAAAACCCTGTACTTTTTAAACTAAACGAAATTTAGAACGTTTGTAAATGTATGGTGTGTGTAATGTCACTGAAGTCTGTAAAGGTTTGTATGCTGTCAAGTATTATTGTTAGTCGTTACCACAATCAACAACTTTCACGCTCATGCTAACCCTACTCAATGACATTCAAGGGCACGGCCGCCATTTTGGATTTTAGGTACAAAATTTGTTGAATTTAGTGCTAAGTCTGAAGACGCCTCGGTTGGCTTCAAATAATATCTTCACACTTATAATTTAATTAAATCAACTCTATTAATTCGTTACTTTACCTTAATCTATGACTTGCGCACTTCTATCGGCATGTTCACATTCGCTTCAAACTCGGAGAAAAAAAATTTATACGTTCGCATTTGATTCAAAACCCGGACGAAAGCCACCACATTCGCACTTGTCAGAGTCTTGCATAACACAAGACAAGTAGCTCGTTTTCTGGCAAGTGTGAAGTAATATCAAACTATCAAATCACACGAAGTGAATATCCGAAAGTATTATTCACACGCTTTATTGACGCGTTGCATTAATTATCGCACAAACATCGCGCACTGACAATCTATAGCAATCATTTCAACATGAACAAGATCACTACAATACATAATAATACATGCAAGCAATAAACATCTCACTTACAGTTAAATTATACAAGCATTCGACTCAGTCTCCCACTGTTGTACAGGCTAGCTCTCAAGGCAGATTCAAACTCAACTCGCATTCCCTTGCGACCTGTCCCTTCAACGATCTCAGCCCGTCTGCCAGTTCCTACACGCTTACACGCACATGTCAGCTGGTGTCCCCTGCACGGTTCACGGGGTGAACTCAATTGCTGTGCGTGGCTACCTATCCGGGCGTCGGTAACGACGCCGCGTTCTCTCTGCCGTGTTTACCATTACTCAGGGTTGCGTGTTGTTATGTTGTCTGGCGTTGGTACAGACAACGCGTCGCAACCTCGGATGTGAGACCTTGACACCATTCTGTCCCTCACACATCATATGTCTCCATTCTGTCCCTCACACATCATATATCTTCATTCTGTCCTTCACACAGCATATGTCTCCATTCTGTCCCTCACACAGCATATGTCTTCATTCTGTCCCTCACACATCATATGTCTTCATTTTGCCCCTCACACATATGTCTTCTGCCCCTCACACAGCATATGTCTCAATTCTGTCCCGCACACATCATATGTCTCCATTCTGTCCCTCACACATCATATGTCTCCATTCTGTCCCTCACACAGAATATGTTTGCATTCTGTCCCTCACACATCATATGTCTCCATTCTGTCCCTCAAACATCATATGTCTTCATTCTGTCCCTCACACATCATATGTCTTCATTCTGTCCCTCACACATC
The DNA here is from genome assembly GCA_963921405.1 of Cepaea hortensis. Lineage (NCBI taxonomy): Eukaryota > Metazoa > Mollusca > Gastropoda > Stylommatophora > Helicidae > Cepaea > Cepaea hortensis. Next base: position 114,178,753 of record OY992886.1, on the reverse strand, counting down.
ATATGTCCTCATTCTGTCCCTCACACATCATATGTCTTCATTCTGTCCCTCACACAGAATTTGTCTTCATTCTGTCCCTCACACATCATATGTCTTCATTCTGTCCCTCACATATTATATGTCCTCATTCTGTCCCTCAGACAGCATATGTCTTCATTCTGTCCCTCACACAGAATTTGTCTTCATTCTGTCCCTCACACATCATATGTCTTCGTTCTGTGCCTCACACATCATATGTCCTCATTCTGTCCCTCAGACAGCATATGTCTTCATTCTGTCCCTCACACAGAATTTGTCTTCATTCTGTCCCTCACATATCATATGTCCTCATTCTGTCCCTCAGACAGCATATGTCTTCATTCTGTCCCTCACACAGAATTTGTCTTCATTCTGTCCCTCACACATCATATGTCTTCGTTCTGTGCCTCACACATCATATGTCCTCATTCTGTCCCTTAGACAGCATATGTCTTCATTCTGTCCCTCACACAGAATTTGTCTTCATTCTGTCCCTCACACATCATATGTCTTCGTTCTGTGCCTCACACATCATATGTCCTCATTCTGTCCCTCACACAGCATATGTCTTCATTCTGTCCCTCACACAGAATTTGTCTTCATTCCGTCCCTCACACATCATATGTCCTCATTCTGTCCCTCACACATCATATGTCTTCATTCTGTCCCTCACACATCATATGTCTTCATTCTGTCCCTCACACATCATATGTCTTCATTCTGTCCCTCACACATCATATGTCTTCATTCTGTCCCTCACACAGAATTTGTCTTCATTCTGTCCCTCACATATCATATGTCTTCATTCTCTCCCTCACACAGAATTTGTCTTCATTCTGTCCCTCACATATCATATGTCTTCATTCTGTCCCTCACACATCATATGTCTTCATTCTGTCCCTCACACAGAATTTGTCTTCATTCTGTCCCTCACATATCATATGTCCTCATTATGTCCCTCAGACAGCATATGTCTTCATTCTGTCCCTCACACAGAATTTGTCTTCATTCTGTCCCTCACACATCATATGTCTTCGTTCTGTGCCTCACACATCATATGTCCTCATTCTGTCCCTCAGACAGCATATGTCTTCATTCTGTCCCTCACACAGAATGTGTCTTCATTCTGTCCCTCACACATCATATGTCTTCGTTCTGTGCCTCACACATCATATGTCTTCATTCTGTGCCTCACACATATGTCTTCATTCTGTCCCTCACACATCATATATCTTCATTCTGTCCCTCACACATCATATGTCTTCATTCTGTCCATCACACATCATATGTCCTCATTCTGTCCCTCACACATCATATGTCCTCATTCTGTCCCTCACACATCATATGTCTTCATTCTGTCCCTCACACATCATATGTCTTCATTCTGTCCCTCACACATCATATGTCCTCATTCTGTCCTTCACACAGAATATGTTTGCATTCTGTCCCTCACACATCATATGTCTTCATTATGTCCCTCACACATCATATGTCTTCATTCTGTCCCTCACACATCATATGTCTTCATTATGTCCCTCACACATAATATGTCTTCATTCTGTCCCTCACACAGAATATGTCTGCATTCTGTGCCTCACACATCATATGTCTTCATTCTGTCCATCACACATCATATGTCCTCATTCTGTCCCTCACACATCATATGTCCTCATTCTGTCCCTCACACATCATATGTCTTCATTCTGTCCCTCACACATCATATGTCTTCATTCTGTCCCTCACACATCATATGTCCTCATTCTGTCCTTCACACAGAATATGTTTGCATTCTGTCCCTCACACATCATATGTCTTCATTATGTCCCTCACACATCATATGTCTTCATTCTGTCCCTCACACATCATATGTCTTCATTATGTCCCTCACACATAATATGTCTTCATTCTGTCCCTCACACAGAATATGTCTGCATTCTGTGCCTCACACATCATATGTCTTCATTCTGTCACCCACACAGCATATGTCTGCATTCTAGCCCTCACATAGAATATGTCTTCATCCTATCCCTCACACAGCATATGTCTTTATTCTATCCCTCACACATCATATGTCTTCATCCTATCCCTCACACATCATATGTCTTCATTCTGTCCCTCACACATCATATGTCTTCATTCTGTCCCTCACACATCATATGTCTTCATCCTATCCCTCACACATCATATGTCTTCATCCTATCCCTCACACATCATATGTCTTCATTCTGTCCCTGAAACAGAATTTGTCTTTATTCTACCCCTCACACATCAAATGTCTTCATTCTGTCCCTGACACAGAATATATCTGCATTCTGTCCCTCACACAGCATATGTCTTCATTCCGTCCCTGACATAAAATATGTGTGCATTCTGTCCCTCTCACAGCATGCCTTCAATCTATTCCTCACACAGAATATGTCTTCATTCTGTCCCTCACCGGTGATAATTGTCAGCAACTCACTTGCGACAGGCATGCAAGGATTCCCTACTTTTGCACCACACGAAAGTGACAACTCGTATTGTTTGCAAAAGGATACATTTTTATTCGGAGCTGATCGTACATTAGCTCCACGAGCGGAATACCGCATCGGTATTAAACATCATAGTATGTTATGCAGATGGAATGATGAGATGATACTAATAAGAATTACTACTGACGCTAAGCTACAGTCTAAACTATTGATACTGTCCTCAACTACACAGTCTCCACAGCGGATACACCGTCTGCTCTTTACGCCGTCCAGTCTCTGTCTGAACCAGCTCTCTGTGCTGTGTTCAGCCACGAGCAATTAGCGCTTCGTGCATCCGCTAGTTTACGTGTTCCAGCACGCTGGTCACTTGGTTGTAGTGACCAGCATTACAAGCTATACCTCGTGAAGCAGGTTTCCCAGTCTCTTGGGTAACCCCAGCTCATATGCACTTGTTGCCCTCCTTGTTGACACAAGTGTGTCCCGTTATAGCTATTTATAGCATTTGTGTCTCTTCTGTCTGGTCTCCTAAACTGTTAGGTTACTTGCTCTTTTCCTAAGCTCTATTTAGCTCTATTAGCTTTGAGCTCTCTCCTAAGTTTTTGACAGGCTTTCCTTCCTCCCCTGTTGTGTTACAAACTTTTAAGTTGTGGGGGTAATACAAGTAATCTCACAAAAATTGGCTGTCTAATTTTGTCAAAGACTTCGTGAGTTCTCTACTTCTCTTCTGGGGATAGGACAAGATCTCTCCTTTCCTCAGTCACACTGTTGTATCACTTCACTTGGCTAATCGAGTAGCTCACCACACTAGTACAGTTGGCTATAAACTGCCATTATATTTCTGGGAATTTGGGATCCGGATCCATTGCCATAAGACCTGTCCTCCGATTGTCCAAAATTAACAATCCCATACAACTTGCCTCTGTTACGAGTGCAAAACATGGACAATAAATGTTCATGCTCCCATATAATAATTGCCCCAACTAGTATACATGTTTAATGTGCCACTCTTCACCTTTTAGCTTCCGCTTGTGAAGAAATATTTAAGTGTTACACTAAGGTTTTAGAGATATTATTGTGTCCCCTGTTGGAGTAGTTATGATTCTTTGAAAGTAATAATGTATGCAAGTTTATGTGTTTGTTTTCCTGGTTGGTTGCGTGTTTCCTATTAAACTAAAGTGTATTTAACTTACTAATATGTGTATGCGTTTCTAATTTACGTGTATGTGTTCTTTCGAGCGCCGTAAAGCGGTTTATTGTAGCCACAAATGAGTGTGTTATGCTAATTTATGTCTACAATTCCGTTTTAAGAAGCTCAAAATATTTTCCCTATGTTTCTCACTAAAGTATGGCAACTGCACACTTATAAAAAATGACCACACATTGATTACACACATTGACACAGACAAGTTACAACAAGTCGTGTTGTGCGGTGAAAAAATACCGCAATATCTCTCTCACTCTCCTAATTTAATCCATTCTCTCTTTTCCATTCACACATCTTTCCTTCACCTTTCATTCTTCTCTCTCTATCATTCACACATCTTTCGTTCACCTTTCATTCAGAAGTGGTTTTAAAATATTGGTTCGTCAATAGAATATGGTTCAAGAAATAATGCATGGATGAACAATAATTATGTACATTAATTGGTTGGCTGAATTTAAATGGGTATTCAAGCCACATGACTGTGCTTTATTTCTGCACTCGTCATATATATACAAAAAATATACATGATTAAAAGGATTGCTCGCTACCAATCCTATAGTAATGACTGATCTAAGTAAACTATTGTAAGTTGGTACACTGTTCTAAATTAATCTAAGGGAAATAATCTAACTAATTAATTCGATTTAGGAAAAATGGGTTAGTTACCTTAAAGTGTTTTAATGCATACAATGATATAAATTATGAAACGATGGTGTTAATATGTAAGTGATGTTTTAACTAACTAGATATATAATTAAATATGTTTAAATGGTGGTAAACTAAAGTAATATGATGTAGGTGTTAAATTAAATAGTTCTTACTAAATGTAGGTGGATTATAACTCTGAAATGTTCTAAATAATGTTATATGTTAAATCTACATTCATAATTCAAATATCACTACAAAAATATGAAGTTATACGCGACTGTTTATAAAAACATGTTATGTACATATCACATATAATTTCTATCTAACTACACTACTTAATTACATCCAGGTGTGATGTTGGAGCAGTGTCCTCTGTAGAATGTCCTCGAAAATAGAGTTCCACAAGACAAAGTCTGTTTTACGCTCTCCTTATGGGTAATGTTCATACTAATGGTATGCTACTGGTTGGTGTAGGTTTAAGTCTAACACTTCGATCCACTCAAGGGTTGTATAAGTGGTAGTGGTGTAGACAAATACTGATGTGTCTGTTCGTTTCACTATTACTGACACAGTTTATATTACAAAGCTGTAAGCGACTGGCGATGGTAACGCACTATAATGTTCATAATCACCACATAGGGCACTAGGTAATTACAGTGTCAATGTCTTTGGTGATATGAGGTCGCTCTCTTCTCGTATTTCAGGTATCTCAATGTGAGAAGGTCGGCTCAAACTGTCAGCTAGAGTTCATGCTCCCCTTCAAGTGCCTAATCGTGAAGGCATAGTTTTGCAGTATCAAGGACCACCTGTAGATTCTGTTGTTGTGATGAACCCCAGACTGCATGAAAGTTATTGGCGATTTATCGGTTTCAATAACAAACTCTGTACCCGCCAGGAATCGATGAAGTTTCCTGACACAATAGATCACGCTTAGAGCTTCCAATTCAGAGGCTGAGTATCTTCCCTCAGCAGGGGTGATCTTCCGGCTTACGTACATTATCGGATAAAATATGCCTTCATACAATTGGCCTAAGACGCCAGAAATGGAAATAAAACTTGCGTCTGTAAGGAGGAAATAGGTAAGATTCTGATTAGGCAAACGCAAAATAGGTGGGACGCTAAAAATACATTTCAATTTTGATAAAGCACCGATTAACTTTGCATCCTGTACATTAAGTTTTACAGATGCCTTTAAAATATTCGAAAAAACGATGGTGATTTCAACTAAATTGGGTATAAATTTGCTGTAATAATTGACAAGACCAAGCAAACTACGGACCTGTTTCTTGGTCGTTGGCATAGTTAAATTATGAATCTTGGTCACAATTCTTTCATCTGTTCTTAGTTGGTCTCTGCTGATTGTATGGCCTAGGAAATCAATTTCCTCCATACCCAACTCTACTTTAGTGGGTTTCACTGTAAGACCGAATAATCGCAATCTCTCGAAGACATGTCGCAGTTTCTGTAAGTGTGATGTCCAGTCTGCTGTATGGATACAAATGTCGTCAATATAGGTAGATGTATTAGGAATTCCGTGTAACAAGTCTCTAGTGAGTCGGACAAAAGTGGCTGGGGCATTACGAAGACCGAAAGGAAGAAAACGCCACTCATATAGGCCCAGAGGTGTTGAGAATGCTGTCAAAGGAATAGACGATAATTGCATCGGGACCTGCCAATAACCTTTCGTAAGGTCAAGTTTAGAAAAGATACGTGATGTTGACATATCAAGGATAAGATCGTCACATGAGGGGATCGGCTCTGCATCGACTTTGGTCACGTTGTTTAAACGCCGATAATCGACGCAGAGGTGAATCGTCGAGTCCTTTTTCTGACCAGGACGATAGGAAAAGAGTATTCTGACTGTGATTTCTGAATTATTCCACTCGACTCAAGATATAACAGTTCCTTGTCGAGATTTTCCCTGTAACTTAATGGGATTGAATAAGGTCGACATTTGATAGGTGTGTTATCCGTCAGAATAATAGAGTGTTCTATCCTGTCTGTCTTACCTGGGATGTCGGAAAAAATGTCCCTGTACTCTGTTACTAACTCTATAAGTTGTCGTCGTTGCTCGTCTGTAAGTTTCGGTTCTAACCGTATGCTATCAATTGTCCCAGTCGTGTCTACTGTCGGGACAGGTAATTCTATTCTGTCGTCATCTGTCTGATTAAGTACTGTTGTTGTACTAGCTGTGTGTTCTGTTTCCTGGCTAGGTGTGTTTGCGTTGTCGTCGTCCTCTGTCGCCCTACCTAGTGTAGTTGTGTTGTGTACGTCTGTCGTCCGATTGCTTGGTGTAGGTGCGTTTTGTTCGTCTGTCATCAGTTCTTGTCGTGAAAAGTAAGGCTTCAGCATGATGATATGAAATATCTTTAATTTTCCCTTTATCGATATTTCATAATCGACATCTGATATCTTTCGTTCAACTTTGAATGGCCCTTGCATTGAAGTTAGTAACAAATTACGTTTATCTGGTAGTAAAAGTAGCACCTTTTTTATTGGGTTCAAGGTGTAGGGTTTTGGCACTCTTATTTGCATATTCGCGGTACATCTGGCCTTTTCTCTCCAAAGATGCTTTGGCTATTACACACGCCTTCATGATTTTATCGCGTGTCTCTGTTACCATCTCATAAGGTGTTAATGCTGTTGGATTCTCTACTGAGCTAGTGATTAGCTGATGGTAGATTGTTAGGGGTCCACGAGGGTCGCCCCATAAACTAACTCGAAAGGTGAGAAACCCGTACTTGAGTGCGGAATCTCTCGATGGGCAAATAGCACTGCTGGTAATAGAGTGTCCTAATCAGATGGGTTCTCTGCTGTTACTTTTGCCAGCATGTGTTTAGATCCCCGTTAATTTTTTCTATAATCCCATTACTGGCAGGGTGATACGGGCTACAGAAATGCTGTTCTATTCCTAGCAATTTTGTTAGGGCTAGCATAGCAGCCGAAATAAACTGGGTTCCTCGGTCGCTTAAAATGGTTCGAGGAAAGCCAAATCGACAAAATAGATGTAAGAATACATTTGCCACATCTTTGGAGGTGATGTATTTAAGTGACACCGCTTCGATCCACCTTGTACAGAGATCCACGAGAGTTAGTATAAACCAGTTTCCTTTGTTCGACACCTGGTTCAGGGGTCCAACAATATCTACCGCTACACTTTCGAATGGTCTAGAGGCCAATATTGAACGCTGGACCTCGGCAACTATATGCTTTCCCTTTCTCACTAAATGTTGACAAATAGTACATGACCGACAGAAAAATTTAATGTCGTTACAAAACTTCGGTCAGTAGAAGTGTGACAAAATTCTGGCTCTTGTTTTGTCATAGGCCAAATGTCCAGCAAACGGTGACTCATGTGCAATCTTTAGCACATTTTGTCGGTGTTTTACAGGTAACACCGTTTGCTGAATTTCATGGTTATTTGTTGTATAATAACGCATGAGAATTCCGTTGTGTATTTTAAAATACCAAGATGCATTTTTAGTAACTTTCGCTCGCTCACCTAACAATTTAAAATAAGGTGCGATAGTTTGATCGGTGCGTTGTGCTTCGATAAACTCTTGTCGAGTAGCACTGTTACTAGCACCGCTGGGTGTTAACAACTGTAACATTTCATTTTGTAGGTGAGTGTAATGTGTTTGGGTATCTAACCTCGTTACAGCATTAGCCGTGTTTGTTTGTTTCCAGGCTAATATTTCGTCATCAGTACATTGTTTTAATGATGGCAAGCAACCCAAAATCAAATAAGTACAGGGATTTTGCAGGATCGCGCACGTAAATGTGCCGGCAAGGAACGGGGTGTTTATGCGGACTTTTGCCAGCGGGTGTTTCTCAATGTTTCCAGAGAAAGTACGGCATTTAACAAACTCACCCGTATAATCTTCTGGCTTAACTAGGTCTCTTCTTACCCCAAGTAAAGTGCTCCCGTTATCAAGTAAACATTGGCAGTGTTGTTCGTTGACCAGTGCATCGTGGAACTTTAGATTACCTCTGGAGGCTAAAGCTGCATTGGCATCTTCGTTGGAACATGGTATAACGTGACCACATGTAAGTCTCCCGTCCGAATGAAACTGGTGACACGTGTCACACTCATTAAACTCTAATATATCAGTAACTACAGCCACACTCTCACACTCATTGACTGGTAATACATTTTCAAGATCTGAACCAATTACACTATCATCGTCTGATGATGTATCTAAGAGCACAGCATTGCTAGCCTTCATTCTTTGCCTGCCCAAACATATAGAAGAATAATAGCCATAACTTGAACAAAAGAAGCATTTAACAGCTGGTTTGTACGAGTCTCGTTTGTTTTCCTGCTTTTTCATCATCATTTCAAGATGAGCAGGATAAGATGGACTTTTATCACACATAGAGTACTGCGGATGAAATAATTTACAGTATACACACTGTGGTGACTTCTAATAGGGTTTATCTTTCTTCTGATACCCTTTTTGATTATATGATTTGCTAGGCACGTTTTTAACGAAAGCAGTGATCTCAGTATCATGTAAGGATGTTTTAAATATGTCCCTGTTTGAGGAAAAATACGCTGATCCACGTTTTTCGAGTTGTTCAATAGATCCAATGTCTGCTTGTTGAAGGAACTTAGCAAAGGGAGTAGGAACTGTGGAAATGCCTTTATCCATCACCATTAAGTCCTGCAATCTATCAAAATTCTTCCCTACCTTTGCCGCCTTAACCCATTTATTGAATATACTCTGGACATTTGATACGTAGTCTAAGAACGTTTCAGTAGGCTTTGGTTTTATCTGAGAGTACTGGATCTGATATCCAGGAGCATCGAGTAGAAAATGCTGCATAATCCTATCATGGATATACTTATAGTTATTTCTTAGATCTGATGGTATAGACTCTATGACCTTTAATGGCTCCCCACTGAGATTTCTCATATAGATCATCGCCCAGTCTTCTAATGGTATTTTCTGAGTTTTAAGCTGGAATTCTACATTCTCAGTCCAAGCTGGTATTGAATCGCCTTGGCTGAATGGCTTGATGACTCCCTTATACTTAGAGAATTTATTTTGCTCTTCTTGACTCTTCTGTTTAGTAGAGGCTATCTGGATGTTAGAGTCAATCTCCATCTCTTTCATTTTCAACTTCGTTTGTGACTCTACCTCTATTTGCTTCTGCTTTATTTCCAATTCCTTCTGTTTAATGGCATCGTCCATTTCTATCTGTTTTTGTTTCATGGCTTGGTCTAAATCCAATTGTTTTTGTTTGGTGGCTTCTTCTAACTCCTTCATCTCTTTTTGATGTTGTCTTTCCATTGCTCTTTGGTCTCTCTCTAGCGCAGCTTTTCTCTCTGTCTCTTCTCTGTATCTTTCGTTTGCCCATTTCTCTAATTTTTCTCCAGTATATACTAGTTCTTTGCCAGCCTGGATGAATTCATTTAATGATGACATTATCTGGCTTTCTGTTGTTCCACAATTGATAGTAATATAATTTTCCAATACAATTTTACAATTATTATGTGCTAAATATTTACATCATCGCTGAAAAAGAGGATGCATAGTTAAGGATGGTTATCAAAATTAGTGGAAAATATACTCATCTAATCTTCTGAGAAATACTGCACTCGGGATGTTCCGCCGCTGTCTTTCGTACACACACTGATCGACTTGCTTTTATAACTGATGTCTCTGTTCAATAGAGCATCAATACTTTAGCAACAAGCATGTAATGTATAATGCATGGTTATTATGCTTCAAATATTACAGTTTCTACGGATGGTAGCCTAAATGTGATATAAATAATGATGATTGATGTAAATGATATGAATGTATGATAGTATAAATGATCGTCAATGAATGTCAATGTCGTCTTGTCTTCACTTTCTATCGTCTCTGACTGAGCTGCGCTGTACGACTTAGCTTAACCTCTAATCTATTTCTGTTGTGCAAAAAGAATTTGATTTTGCACAAGTACAAACGTGAATGTGATTAATGATGACATTATGATAGTATCACACAAAATGATTCACACATGATGGTTAAATTTGCAATTTCGATACATTTTCATCAAAATACTTTACACAAATAATATAGATAATGTTCTATCAAATTTCCGAAAAATGGTAATTTAAATTGCTTGTATGTGGTTCAAGCTCCACAAATGGTAATTAAGTGGTAATTTCAAATAATAATTTCAAGTACTCTTGAAAATGGTATCCTAATGATAATTGATGGTTGTTCAAGGCACTTATGATTGCCACATGGTATTCTAATATGTTTAACAACTAGTATTTGGATGTGGTTCAAGGCCCATGATTTTGACACCAAATGGTAATTGGCTGTTGATAAACAAATGGTAATGAGCGGTTGCTCAGGAACTTCTGACACCAAATGGTAATGAGTGGTTGTTCAAGAAACTTCTGACACCAAATGGTATCCTGCCTGTCAGCAACTCACTTTTGCACCACACGAAAGTGACAACTCGTATTGTTTGCAAAAGGATACATTTTTATTCGGAGCTGATCGTACATTAGCTCCACGAGCGGAATACCGCATCGGTATTAAACATCATAGTATGTTATACAGATGGAATGATGAGATGATACTAATATTAATTACTACTGACGCTAAGCTATAGTCTAAACTATTGCTACTGTCCTCAACTACACAGTCTCCACAGCGGATACACCGTCTGCTCTTTACGCCGTCCAGTCTCTGTCTGAACCAGCTCTCTGTGCTGTGTTCAGCCACGAGCAATTAGCGCTTCGTGTATTCGCTAGTTTACGTGTTCCAGCACGCTGGTCACTTGGTTGTAGTGACCAGCATTACAAGCTATACCTCGTGAAGCGGGTTTCCCAGTCTCTTGGGTAACCCCAGCTCATATGCACTTGACGCCCTCCTTGTTGACACAAGTGTGTCCCGTTATAGCTATTTATAGCATTTGTGTCTCTTCTGTCTGGTCTCCTAAACTGTTAAGTTACTTGCTCTTTTCCTAAGCTCTATTTAGCTCTTTTAGCTTTGAGTTCTCTCCTAAGTCTTTGACAATAATCTGACCTAGTTAGAGACAACCTGTCTACTGGCATCCTGTGATGTAATTATATGATTCTGATTGGCTGACACCCACCTGGCGCGGGTGAAAGCAAAGGTGTAAGTGCAGGTGGAGGCGCGGGTGTAGGGGGAGGTGCGGGTCTGGCTGCGTAGATGTGGTTGCAGCGAGAGCCACAGAAGTGTCCGTGCAACAGTGGACTGAATGTATAGGACATAGTGGACTTAATATATAGGACACTGTAGACATAATAAATAGGACACAGTGTACATATTGTATAGGACACCGTAGACATAATATATAGGACACCGTAGACATAATATATAGGACACCGTAGACAATATATATAGGACACCGTAGACATAATATATAGGACGCCGTGGACATAATATATAGGACACCGTAGACATAATATATAGGACACCGTAGACATAATATATAGGACACCGTGGACATAATATATGGGACACTGTATACATACTATATAGGACACTGTAAACATAATATATAGGACACTGTAGACATAATATATAGGACAGCGTTGACATAATATATAGGACACTGTAGACATAATATATAGTACACCATGGACATAATATATAGGACACTGTAGACATACTATATAGGACAATGTAGACATAATATATAGGACACTGTAGACATAAGGTATAGGACACCGTGGACATAATATATAAAACACCGTAAATATAATATATAGGACACTGTAGACATAATATATAGGACACCGAAGACATAAGGTATAGGAAACCATGGACATAATATATAGGACACCGTAGATATAATATATAGGACACCGTAGACATAATATACAGGACACCATAGACATGCTATATAGGACACAATAGATATAATATATAGGACGCCGTAGACATAATATATAGGACAACCTAGATATGCTAAATAGGACACTGTAGACAAAATATATAGGACACTGAAGACATAATGTATAGGACACTGTGGATATAATATATAGGACGCAGTTGACATAATATATAGGACACCGGAGACAAAATATGTAGGACACCGTGGACTTAATATATAGGACACCGTAGATATGCTAAATAGGACACAGTAGACAAAATATATATGTCACCGTAGACATAATGTATAGGACACCATTGACAAAATATATAGGACACTGAAGACATAATATATAGGACACTGTGGATATAATATATAGAATACCATGGACATCTTCTTCTTCTTCTTTTCGTTCATCCGGAGTGTTTTTTCAGATGTGATTGCGGTGTGTCTGTTATGCGCCCTTGGGCCGAAACCCGCAAGCCAACACATCGACTTTAGCGTGCTTTTTTGACCAGGTAGCATTCCTGGGAGACTCTCACTTTTGTGGTGCCATCTGCAAGCATGCTGGCCAAGGTTGAACGGTCGAAGACAACGGTCATCCCTCAAAGGAAGGCAGGGACAGTCCATAGCATTTTCCGCCATCCAAGGTTGCTTCCATAGTTGCAGGGCCGACACATAACTCCCTGGATCTGGGCTCACCGAGGGAGATCGTCACGTCCTGCTCATGGCTGCTTTAAATCCTCACTTCAATATATTGGTCATTTCGCTTCCCCGGGTCATTCCCGCACAAACCAGACTTGTTTGCAGACGGCATCCACTCAGCGAGTTTTCGGACATGTGCTTGTCGTTGCGCTCATCAGAGCTTTTCCAGGCTCAACAGACATTCGGAAAACTACCCAGTCAGAGCTGTTCCGAACAAGAGCGGCATTCGGAAACTAGGTAGTCAGAGCTGTTCCTAGCACGAGAGACATTCGGACGAGACATTTCACTCGGACGTAATTGCGTAGTGTCAATTTTTAGTTTGCCACCCGTAGGACGACACTTCCGACTTCAGCGGGCATTTTTTAATGAGGTTAGCCATCCTCTGGTTTCGAGGCACGTTGGACTGTTGTGATGTCGCTAACATCTCAGCTGGTCAAGATAGAACGATGAACGACATCGTGGTCGGCCCTCAAGGGAAGGCAGGGGCAGACCATGAGCATTCCCTCGCTATCCAAGGAGGCTTCCATAATTGCAGAGCCGGCACATATTGCCCTGTGACTGGGCTCACCCGAGGAGTTGCCACGTCCTGCTCATGGCTGCTTTAGTTCCTCACTTCCATGTGTTGGGCAACTCGTTTGCCACTGATCGCTCAAGCACACACCAGGGACGGTCAGACTGCAAGCGACACCCACTCGGTAAGCTTTTGCTTTTGATTTCGGACCACGCAATAGGTTCGCTCGCCGTGCGTTCCATTTTGCGTCATTGAGACGTTCTTCCACTTTTGTCTACACTCTTTATGAGTTAGATACAGTTTTCGCAGCCATTTTCTTCGACTGGGGCACTTTGTTGACTTTTTGTACTCGCTCACGAGGTAGGCTACTTGTGCTGCCGGCTCAGCACCTTACCTTCGTGCAGCGGTGAACGAGAAACGGCCTGGCCCTATCATCCGGGAATCTAGACAAGCATGTGACTACTGGCAGGATCAACCAGATATCTATCGGACAGACGGACTATTCACGCACACGCAAGCCAAGAGTAGCATCGCTAAAGCGCGCCCTCCCGGTACAAGGTGATACATGCAAAACCACTGGACGCCTACCGACGAGCTTTCAAGCTACGCCGGCAGGACTGACCGAAAAAAAAAGCTATACCAGCTTACTGACTGCAGGACCACTACTCATCGAGAGAGAGTGGGCGCTTATCGAGACTTTGTCGAACGGTCGTACAAATTTTGCTCTTTTGCCCGCTCAAACCACGACCCTGGCTGCACGATGCGGTTACATTCTTGAAACGCCTGCCTCGCTAACTTACGTTGGCTGGGAAGATCCCATTTTGGTGCACCTCACACAGCCATCCGAGACAACGAACGCTAGACGCGGAACTGATCTAGCGAACCAGACCAGCCCCACATACCATGGACATAATATATAGGACACCGTAGACATAATGTATAGGACACCATAGACAAAATATATAGGACACTGAAGACATAATATATAGGACACTGTGGATATAATATATAGAATACCATGGACATAATATATAGGACACCGTAAACATAATATATAGGACACCGGAGACAAAATATATAGGACACTGAAGACATAATATATAGGACACTGTGGATATAATATATAGAATACCATGGACATAATATATAGGACACTGTAGACATAATGTTTAAGACACCATAGACAAAATATATAGGACAAAATATATAGGACACTGAAGACATGCTATATAGGACACCACAGACATGCTATATAGGACACCACATACATGCTATATAGGACACCGTAGATATAATATATAGGACAACGTAGACATAATATATAGGACACCGTGGACATAATATAGAGAACACTGTGGATATAATATATAGGACAACGAAGACATAATATATAGGACACCGTGGATACACTCTACGATCATCGACAGTACAGTCTGTGAAACACTTTATCATGCATGCTAATACCGTTCGCTAACTTTGGTTTATATTATCATGCACGCTAACATTGTTTTCTAAACTTGGTTCATATTTCCTCGACCTGTTGGCTAAGATCAAAGTGAAGGAACAGCGCTTGATCTTTCCAGGGACACAAGCTGTGCCGGCTATCTGAATGACCCATAGGGGCATGGGACCTCATGGGGTGGCTCTGGTCCCCGGGGGAACAGCCAGCTCTTCTTAACAAATATGATCATGCATGCTAATATTGTATTATAACGTTGATTATATTATCATTCATGATAACATTGTATTCTAATGCTGATTTATATTATCACGCAAGTTAACTTGTCACTCTAATGTCATCATCATCATCATCATCATCATCATCATCATCATCATCATCATCATCATCATCATCATCATCAAGTGCCCCGCCAACTGGCGTAGACGTTCATGGCTCTCCACAGATCTCGGTCTTTAGTGTTCTGGATCAACTCTGCTGATGATATTCCTCCATGACACCGTCCAAGTCCATCCAGCATCATTTCTCTTGGTCTGCCTCAGCCTCTCTTCCCTTCGATCTTTCCAGATGTCACGATGCTCTGCAATGCCTCTCTTTTCATCACATGACGAAAGAAAAATATTTGCCTTATATTTGTATATAATGTTCTAGTTTCATTAGCCTCCTTCAGGCAATCGTTGTTAGTTACTCTGGCATTACAAGGATATCGCAACATTCGTCTCAGAAACCACATCTCTGTTGCTTCCAAGTTCTTCCTAATATGTAAATTTACATTCCAAGATTCACTGCCATACAGCAAAACTGGTTCTATATAGCATTTAAGCACTCTCTTTCTTACATTCATTGGTAGAGACTTTTTGCATAAAACACTCTTCATTTCTTAAATTCAGCAATTGCTTGTGCTCTTAATCTCTGTTGTACATCTTCCATCTGATGTCATAAATGCCCTTAGGTATCTAAACTTATCCACTTGGTTAAGAAGTTTTCCTTCTATCTCTATTTCACATTTTGGTGTCACCATTTTCTGTGATATTACTATTGTTACTGTTTTCTTGATATTCAAGGAGAGTCATTTCTGTACACTTTCTGTTACTACAATGTCCAACAATTGTAGGTCTGTTGCATTATCCGCCATCAATACTGTGTCATCTGCATAGCGTATATTGTTTATATTATATCCTCCGATTAATATTCCTGGCTTCTCTTTGATCTCTCTCATTATTACTTCACCATAGAGGGAGAAGAGATCCGGTGACAATCACACTCCTGTCGTACTCCTAGTTTTATCTGTTCGTAACTACCCTCTTTATTTCCCATTTTAATTGCTGCTAGTTGGTTCCAGTAAATATTCTTTATTATTCTTAGATCTTTCCCATCAGTGTCGATATCTTCCAACTTTTTAATCATTTCATCATGTTTTATTTTATCAAATGCCTTAGTATAATCTATGAAGCATAAATATATGTGTCTCTATTGATCTTTTTATTAGTGTCCGTAATGTATATATTGCATTGTTTGTACCCTTTCTTTCCACAAAGCTTAGTGACATGTTTTATGAGGTTATTTGTAAGAAATTCTTCGCATTCAATTGTTCCTGGTCTTTTTGGTATAGCTATAAACACAGATTTCAGCATATCACTCGGTAAATATCCACTGCTGTAAATATCATTTAATATTTTGGTTAATATATCTACTCTAAATTCTCCAAGTACTTCTAATTCTTCTATTGTGATTTCATCTGACGCTGCTGTTTTCCCTTTCTTTATATGTTTTACAGCGTCCGCGACTTCATTTAGAATAGGTGTACTTCTTAATTTACTTTCTTCTGTTAATTCTTCCCTTTCTCCATCATATAATTCCCGTATATACTCATTCCACCTCTTCATTATAGCACCTTCCTCCAATTATATCTGTCCTGTTTTTTTCTTAATTTCAAACATCCTGTATGTATTATTATTTTTATTCCCGTGAGCTTACTGATTTGTGTGTGCATATTTTCTGTATCTTCAATAGAATTTAATTAAATTCGTTTGCACTGCTCTTTCAGCAAACTTCCCTTTGCCTTCACACATTTATCTCTTATTTCGTTATTTATCTTGGCATATTCTTGTTTGTCATTTTTACTCTGTATTCTTTTGTCTATCAGCATTAAGATTTTTTCATTAATGCACTTTTTCTTAGCCTTTTGGCTTCTCTCCTGTAATATTTCTTTGCTAATTTGATGAATGGAGTCCCTCAACATTTCCCATTGTTCGTTTCTACTCCAAATCTTAAGCTAATACAATGTACCTATTTTTCACAGTCACTCTATATTGTTCTTGAATTTCTTTATCTACTTTCAGAACTTAAAAAGTCGCTTAACAGTCGACAGGGTCGACTTCATTGCACCAGGTTTTTATCCCATATGGCTTAGTCTCTTACCGCAGCACGGGCGACCGAAAGCGTTGCACAAAGCACGAACTCCGTAGCTCCAGGAGTCTCCGAAAAAAAAAAATGCAATCGTGAACCGAAGGACACGGACCGGAATCGAACCCACAACCTTCGGAGCCCTAGGCTGACGGGTTGACGACTTCGCCAAGGATACTCCCGGCACTTTCAGAACCTCTGTATTAAGTCTCACGTTCTTAACCACCCCCCCCCCCCCTCTCTTTAGTCTGACTTTCATTTTTCCACATAGTGGTACATGATCACTATTACAGTCAGCACCAGGCATTGTATTTACATTTTTTTTTGTTCGCATATCCTTTACAGGACATCGCTGTCAACATCAGCATCTTTCAGCCGATTGTTGATTTGTTGGTAAGATTACGCTCATAGTTTGCCATTGCTTTCTGAGCGACCGGCTCACATACCCCGTAAGTTACCGACGCGGAAAGAATCGCTACCGATTCTCGCGTAACGTCACGTTACTTACGACAGTATACGAGATTACGGAGAAAGTCGTGTAACCTCTAGACCAGTGGTTCTCGACCGGTATGGAATTCCCCCTCCCCCCCCCCCCAGGGGGACATTTTAGTGTTTTCTGGGGGGGGGGGGGGGTTAAGATTATTTCAAGATCGCATTAATACACAATCCAGTTACTTGATATTGTTTTTCCCTCAAAATTTTACGGTTGTGTATTTCTCGCCCTAATGAAGTTCGTTTTATAACGTAAGTAGACCCGCAAATCACGTTTTATGTAGATGTCTAGACTTGTTCTAGTATGTGTTGTTAAATCTAGCTTCCATTTTTATGTATAGTGTGTAAGGCTGGGGGGATTTATAGGGAGGAAAATCGAAAGGGGGAATGATGTTCTGAACATATGGTAAAGGGGGACATGGGCCAAAAAAGGTTGAGAACCACTGCTCTAGACCAAGGAGGCAGGCGTATTTACATTAATCAACGACCAGCATGGCGGTAGAGGCGTTGAGCCTTTAAGGCCTGTGGCGTGTTTATGCATGTGGCTACGGTTTGCAATCGCATTTTCCTCATGCTGGACTGGTAGTACATGATTCCGTCGCTCTGCTACTGAGTGAGTGCGTGGGACACCGAGAGTTGTGAAATTCGCGTGGAATGCTTTTACATCTGTCCTGTACATGTCCTGCATGTTCAGAATAATGGCTACCGGCTGTTGCTGAATTGACTGATTTACCTTTTCGGTTCACGAGTGCATTTTTCAGGAGACTCCTGGGAGTCGGCGCTGAAGCTGCGGAGGTCGTGCTTTATGCGACACTTTCGGCGGGTCGCCCTGCTTTAAAAGACCTAGCCATGTGAGAAAACCCGAGTCAATGAGGTCTTTCTGGTGACTGCCGAGACCATCGACGATGAACTGTGGTATTCGTGGATGAATTTTGTGATGGCATTCTGACAGCGGCATTATGCAAAGTGTACCTGTGTGGTCTGTTGGATTGCCGAGACTCCCGTCTGTTCCACTTTTCACATTGGACAGTGGGGAGCATTTAGTGTGATATTCGCTGGCACGGGAATGGAGCATAATGGGGACGACCTGTTGCCGTGAAGTTGGAACCTCGACTAACTAACATTAATCCACGAATTACTAAATGTTTTATTAATTAGTATGTAGTCAAGTTTGTTGCGTATTTTCTTATCATGGCTTTTCCATGTGTATAGTAGTCTTTTATGGTGTTTAAACCAGATGTTTCTAATGATCATATCATTGATATTTGCCCATTCTATTGGTCGCTCTCCTCCTTCATTTCTTGTTCCAAAACATATTCCTCTAATATGTAGCCTGTAGGTTACAGCCTATGTTTCTATTTTTGCTAGAAATATTATTTTTTTTATGAACATACATATTTTAATTAGTTCAGGAACTATTTCTGCAACAATGAGCCCACAACCAGTGTTAATTGTTGTCTTTAATTTAAGTTTGTCAATTATGTAGTCGGTATACGGCCGTGGGTGAGGCCATATTTGAATGAAGCTATCAAAGATGTAGAGGTCTGCCTTGGCACACAGAGGCCCGGACCTTTGTTCACCTGGTCATGCATGTTGCAGCGGCTTGATGACAGATGGGTCCCATCAATAGGGCCTCATTGTTTGCCACAGTGTGCAGCTCAATCTGGTCCATCTATGGCCTTGAATAAATAATCATGGCCTTTCACGTTTAACAGTCTACACGTCATCTCGATGGCACAGAAGACATATATGAAACATTAAGATAAGATTGATGCATCAAACATTCAGATACGATTGATACATAAATTATTCAGTACAATTAATACATAAAACATTCTGATACGATTGATACATAAATTATTCAGTACAATTAATACATAAAACATTCTGATACGATTGATACATAAAACATTCAGATACGATTGATACATAAAACATTCAGATACATTTGATACATAAAACATTCAGATACGATTGATACATAAAACATTCAGATACATTTGATACATAAAACATTCTGATACGATTCGTACATAACACATTCAGATACGATTGATACATACAACATTCAAATACGATTGATACATACAACATTCAAATATGATTGATACATTAAACATCCAGATACGACTTACAGATGCAAAATTAACACAGGATTCATTCATAATTGTCTGGATTATCACATGGCGGAATGTCGGTCTGTAAAGTTACATTTGGCACATTTATGGCACAATTATGACACGTTTTCAGCATATTTATGGCATGCTTATGCACACTTAAACACACATTTATGGCACAATTATGGCACATGTTGGCACACTTATGACAACAGTAAGACACACTTATGACAGTTATGGCACAGTTATGTCGCAATTATGGCACAGTTATGTCGCAATTAAGGCACAGTTATGGCACAGTTATGACACAGTTACGCCAGTGATAACACAGTTATGGCACACTTATAGCACAGACATTACACAGTTATGGCGCACTTATTGCACATTCATGGCAGTTATGGCACAGTCATTTACTAAAATAGGTTGTCTTTATCCAGAAGAAGTATGTAGGGAATTGACCCGGTCACGTGGGAGTACACCCAGTTCTAATGCATACAGGAAGGAGATGATTATAGATTGGCTCCTCTCTGCGCCGCCATCATGTTTTTTTCTTTGCAAGTAATTCAACATAGAATATTTCAATAACAACATTTACAGCATTCTGGCAATTAATGACCATCAACAGGCGCCCTCCACGGGGACACAGAGTTGGCCACAGAATAATGGCAGCAGTCATTAAATATACAACTAGTATATGTGAATGGGGACGGCCAGATCTGCACCCAGTCAATTCCTCAATCATGCGTAGAGGAAGGGGGATGTATGGACTCCAAGTAACTAATAATACAATCTCTGCCAGCCGCAGATGAGCAGGATGTCTGATGGTTGTGTGAGAGATGTCTGCAAGTTGTGTGAGAGATGTCTACAAGCTGTGTGAGAGATGTCTACAAGCTGTGTGAGAGATGTCTGCAAGTTGTGTGAGAGATGCCTGCAAGCTGTGTGAGAGATGTCTACAAGCTGTGTGAGAGATGTCTGCAAGTTGTGTGAGAGATGCCTGCAAGCTGTGTGAGAGATGTCTGCTGGCTGTGTGAGAGATGTCTGCTGCCTGTGTGAGAGATGTCTGCTGGCTGTGTGAGAGATGTCTGCTGGCTGTGTGAGAGATGTCTGCTGCCTGTGTGAGAGATGTCTGCTGGCTGTGTGAGAGATGTCTGCTGGCCGTGTGAGAGATGTCTGCTGGCTGTGTGAGAGATGTCTGCTGGTTGTGTGAGAGATGTCTGGTGGCTGTGTGAGAGATGTCTGCTGGCTGTGTGAGAGATGTCTGCTGGCTGTGTGAGAGATGTCGGCAAGTTGTGTGAAAGATGTCTGCTGGCTGTGTGAGAGATGTCTGCTAGCTGTGTGACAGTTGTCTGCTGGCTGTGTGAGAGATGTCTGCTGGCTGTGTGAGAGATATCTGCTGGCTGTGAGAGAGATGTCTGCTGGCTGTGTGAGAGATGTCTGCTGGCTGTGTGAGAGATGTCTGCTGGTGGTGTGAGAGATGTCTGCTGGTGGTGTGAGAGATGTCTGCTCGCTGTGTGAGAGATGTCTGCTGGGTGTGTGAGAGATGTCTGCTGGTTGTGTGAGAGATGTCTGCTGGTGGTGTGAGAGATGTCTGCTGGTGGTGTGAGAGATGTCTGCTAGCTGTGTGACAGTTGTCTGCTGGCTGTGTGAGAGATGTCTGCTGGCTGTGTGAGAGATATCTGCTGGCTGTGAGAGAGATGTCTGCTGGCTGTGTGAGAGATGTCTGCTGGGTATGTGAGAGATGTCTGCTGGTGGTGTGAGAGATGTCTGCTGGTGGTGTGAGAGATGTCTGCTCGCTGTGTGAGAGATGTCTGCTGGGTGTGTGAGAGATGTCTGCTGGTTGTGTGAGAGATATCTGCTGGCTGTGTGAGAGATGTCTGCTGGTTGTGTGAGAGATATCTGCTGGCTGTGTGAGAGATATCTGCTGGCTGTGTGAGAGATGTCTGCTGGCTGTGTGAGAGATGTCTGCTGGGTGTGTGAGAGATGTCTGCTGGCTGTGTGACAGATGTCTGTCTATCCACTAACGGTGACTGCACACACACACAAACACACACGCCTGCATACACATGAAGGCACAAGTAACACATTATACACACATGGACACACACACACACACACACGCACACTCATATATTCACAAGCACACACGTGCATACACCCACACGCGCGTGTACACACACTCACACACACACACATGCTCGCGCACCAAGAGAAGTTACAATAATTACAGTGGTTTCTTCAACTGTCCAGGCAAACCTTCTGGTCATGACAAAGCATGTATATTGTAATGACAAGGTGGTGTCATGACAGATTGTAATGTCAGAGTACAAAAACAGAATGCAATGCCAAGGTGTAAAGACTGGTTGTAATGTCAGAGTATGAAGACGGGCTGTAATGTCAGAGTGTACAGACAGGCTGTAATGTCATAATGTAAAAGCAGACAGCAATAAAAGAGTGTAGTGTTGGATTATAAACACAGGTTGTAAAATTAGAGTATGAAGAGAGATATGACAAGGTGTCAAGAGAGGCAATGACAGAGTGTAAAGACAGATTGTAATGTCACAGTTTAATGTCAGATTGCAATGACATAGAATAAAGACAGAGTGTAATATCGGAGTTTAAAGACTGAATGTGATATCAGAGTATAAAGTCAGATTGTAATGACAGCGTTTAAAGACAGATTGTACTGTCTTCGTTTAAAGACAGATTGTAATGACAAGGTATAATGACAGATTGTAATGACAAGCTGTAAGGACAGATTGTAATGTCAGAGTATAAAGACAGGTTGTTCTGTCTTCGTTTAAAGACAGATTGTGATGTCAGAGTGTAAAGCCAGATTGTGATGTCAGAGTGGAAAGCCAGATTGTGATGAAAGAGTGTAAAGCCAGATTGTGATGAAAGAGTGTAAAAACATAATGTAATATCAGAGTGTAAAGAGCAGATTGCAATGTCAGAGTGTAAATACAGATTATAATGACAGAGTGTAAAGACATGTTGATGTTAGCATGTAAAGACATATGCAAAGACAGAGTATACAGACAGATTGTAATTTCAGAGTGTAAAGACATGTTGTAATGGCAGAGTGCAGAGGCAGATTGTAATGGCACATTGCATTTCCGAGTATAATTTATAATGAACAATCGTATTGCTGACAACATATCACTTTGCGCCGCTGCCCATGATAACATCCTGGCTTTACACAATGTAAACATCTATGTCCAGAGAACATTTGTCCCTAGAGTTGGTTTGTTGGTGTGTTCGAGGGATTGTACATCGGCTTCAATAGCGAGAAGGAACGAGTTCACAACCACGATTACAGCTTGGCATCAACGATTAACGTTTACTAACAGGGATTAGAGTCCCACAAAATGTATTACAGTTTAGAGGCAAGGATTAGAGTCCCACAAAATGTATTACAATTTAGAGGCAAGAATTAGAGTAATTTAGAGGCAAGAATTAGAGTCCCACATAATGTATTACAGTTTAGAGGCAAGGATTATAGTCTCACATAATATATTACAGTTTAGAGTCAAGGATTATAGTCTCACATAATGTATTACAGTTTAGATGCAAGGATTATAGTATCACATAATGTATTACAGTTTATAGGCAAGGGTTAGAGTCAATGATTAGGACTCACATAATTTATTACAGATTATAGTCAAGGATTAGAGTCTAAAAAGATGATTAACAGTGAAGTATCAAGGAATAGGTCAGATATGACGGAAGTGCATCTATGTAAAGTGAAATATCAAGGAGTAGGTCAGACATGACTGAAGTGAGGAATGTACGGACACTATATCGAGCTGGAGCGGCCGAAGAACTAACCCGGGAGCTGATTGAATATCAAATGGATATAACAGCAATTCAAGAAATAAGGTGGCCAGGAGAGGGTACTTTAGAGCAAAATGGAATGATTATAATATATGGAGGAAACACCCAAAATAAACATGAATTAGGAACAGAATTTGTCATCAAAAAAGAGTTATGGGGGAACGTTTTAAACTTTAAAGCTTTTAATGACAGAATTAGTAAATTACGAATAAAAGGTAAATGGAAAAATATAACGATGATTAATGTACATGCACCTACTGAAGAGAAAGAAGATGATATTAAAGAAGACTTTTATAATGATCTGGAAGATGTCATAGAAGAAACCCCCAAACAGGACATCCTGATTGTGCTGGGAGACTTCAATGCAAAAATAGGTAGAGAGCAAACTAATAAAAAAGTGGCCGGTATGGAAAGCCTACATACAACTTCAAATGATAATGGATGGAGAGTCATCAACCTGGCAGAAGCCAAAGGACTGCAGATTAGCAGTACCAGACTACAAAGAAAGGATATACACAAACAAACTTGGAAATCATGTGACAAGAGAACCTATAATCAAATAGATCACATTTTAATTAACAACAGAAATCCATCAAACATACAGCAAGTCAGAAGTTATAGAGGAGCTGAGTGCCACAGTGACCACTTCCTCGTTGGAGCAAAATTTAAAATAAAACTTAAGAGAGCTTTCTATACTAAATTACAAAGATTACACCCAACATATAACAGAGAAAAACTGCAAGACATTACAGTCAAAGAGAAATTTACAGATGAAATAAAATGTAAACTTGAAACTCTGCAAAATTCTTTGGAGGAAAGCATTGACCAAACTTGGTTGAACATCAAGAATACAATTCAGTCTACCGCAGAAGAATGTCTCGGTGTGTTAACCACGCATAGAAAGAACAGATGGTTCAATCAAAAATGTGAAGAAGCAGTCATTAGGAAGAAGAATGCCAGACATGTATGGTTAAATGACATCAATAACATCCAAAAGGAAGAGCATTATAGAAATGAATGTAAAGAGGCTACAAAAATAGTCAGACAGCAGAAGCGAGAATATATGAGTAATATAATCAGAGATATGGAAACTAATCACCAGAAAAATGAATCCAGAAAATTTTTTAAAGAACTGAAGTCAATGAAACGAGGGCACCAACAAAACACATATGGTTTAAAAGACAAAAATGGGAATATGATAAATACCAATGAGGAAATGTGCAACACATGGAAAGAATATTTTATTGAATTACTAAATTGTGAAGCTCCAAGTAACATTTTCTCACAGGAAGAGGTTCTAACATGCGAACCACAAATTGAAGAACCTACATTTGAAGAAATCCTATATGTAATCACACGACTTAAAAACAATAAGGCAACTGGGACTGATGGAATTGCTGCTGAATTTATAAAGGCAGGTGGCCATGCATTACATCTAAAGCTATACGAACTAATTATAAAAATCTGGAGGGAATTACCCCATGACTGGAAAGAGTCATTATTGATACCTATCTTTAAGAAAGGAGACAAGTTCCAATGTGGAAATTATAGAGGAATATCACTACTGTCCACAAACTATAAGATACTATCCGCAATATTACTAAATAGACTAAAACCATATTCAGAAGACATATTAGGTGACTACCAGGTGGGTTTTAGACAAAACAGATCAACAATAGATCAGATATTTATCTTACGACAAATAGCCGAGAAACATTGGGAATATAAAAGAGATCTCCATAACATTTTTGTGGATTTTAAAAAGGCTTATGATAGTGTCCATAGGAATAGTCTATGGAATGCTATGCAGGAATTTGGAATACCAAGGAAGTTAATCAACATGACCAGACTATGCATGGAAGATACTTATAATATAGTAACATATAAAGGCAGGAAATCAGACCCCTTCCAAATAACATCTGGCTTGAAACAGGGTGATGCACTATCGCCGCTACTCTTCAATCTGGCTCTAGAGAAAGTTGTAAGGAAGGTAAAGGAGGAATGTGATATTGGAGGAACATCCAAGCTGCTTGGTTATGCAGATGATATAGATATTATAGGGCAAAGTGAACAAAAGACATTGGAAATATTGACTCACTTAAAGGAAAAAGCCCAACAGATGGGGCTGGTTATCAACCAAGATAAGACAGAATATATGGTAATTTCAAGAGACGGAATGGCTAGAAACTCTGGCCACATACAAATAGATAATATGACCATTAAAAGAACGGAAACATACAAATACCTGGGTACGATCTTCAACTGCTCCAACATCATAAGGGAAGAAATACAAACTAGAATCAATTCTGGAAATAAGATATACTATGCACTACAACATCTACTAAAATCAAAGGTGCTATCTCGTAACACCAAAATCACAATATACAAAACACTGATCAGACCAGTTGTGCTGTACGGCTCTGAAACCTGGAGTACAACGAAAGGAGATGAAGCCTTGTTACAAACCTTTGAGAACAAAATTTTAAGACGCATCTTTGGACCCATTAGGGATACACAAAGTGGAGAGTGGAAAAGAAGAAGTAACAAAGACATTTATGATCTGTTTAAGTCCCCGCTAATCACTGGTATCATGAAGGCTAATAGACTACAATGGCTGGGGCATATAGAAAGAATGGAAGATAATAGGGAAACAAAACTCGCTTACACTCAGGAAATAAATGACCGTAGACCCCGAGGTAGACCAAGAAGGCGGTGGAGAGATAATACATGTACAGACCTACAAGCACTTGGAATCAACGACTGGCAAGAGAAGGTCCACCAGAGAGACGAATGGAGACGGATTGTATTTGCAGCAAAGAACCTCAATGGCTCGGAACGCTGAAGAAGAAGAAGAAGAAGGTCAGACATGACGGAAGTGCATCTATATATAGTGAAGTATCAAGGAATAAGTCAGAATAATCCCCTGTCAGTGTTTCTGTTGAGATGTGAACCACATGAGTCCAGCTACGGTCAGGCTGGGGACATGAAGACAATATCAAGGACATGAAGTAAATCTGTCCCATGTACCATCTTCTCTATATTGTTATCTTTTTTCGCAGCTATACCGCAGTTCCGCTCAGTTTATTTACACTTAAACTGTACTCACAAGTCCAGCTGAGAGCATGGTCTCGCCCTGTTGTTACTGTACCCATGTATTAGTCCAACTCTGTGCACGGTCTCGAGAGTTGGGGGATGGGGGGGGGGGCTCGGGACGGGGAGGGGGAGTTATGGAGGAGGATTGTGGGGGTGGGGGAGTTGTAGAAGAGGGTTATGGATGGGAATTGTGGATGGGAGGTGAAAGGGGTGTTGTGGAGGCAACTTGTGGAGGAAAGTTGTGGAGGAAAGTTGTGGAGGGACGTTGTGGAGGATTGTTGTGGAGGGGAGTTGTGGAGGGGAAGTTCTGGAGGAGGGTTGTGGAGGGAAATTTTGGAGGGACATTGTGGAGGATTGTTGTGGAGGGAAGTTGTGGAGGGAAGTTGTGGAGGGTAATTGCAGATGGGAGCTGTGGAGGGAAGTTGCGGAGGGAATCTGTGGAGGTGAATTGTGTAGGGAAGTTGTGGAGAGAAGTTATAGAGGGAAGTTGTGGAGGGGAGTTGTGGGGGGGGGGGGAAGTTGTGGAGGGGAGTTGTGGGGGGGGGGAAGTTGTGGAGGAATGTTGTAGAGGGGAATTGTGGCGGGGAAGTGTGAAGGGGATCGGTGGAGGAAAGTTGCGGAGGGGAGTTGTGGGAAGAAGTTGTGGAAGAAGATTTGGAGGAATGATATGGAGGGCAATTGCGGAGGGGAGTTGTGAATGGGAGTTGTGCAGGGGAGTTGTGGATTGAAGTTGTGGAAAATTGTTGTGGAGGGAAGTTGTGTAGGGAAGTGTGGTAAGAAGCGTGGAGAGGAGTTGTGGTGGGGAAGTGTTGAGGGGATGGGTGGAGGGAAGTTATGGATGGAAGTTATGGAGGGGAGATGTGGAGGGAAGTTGTGGAGGGGAGTGTGGAGGTGATGGGTGGAAGGAAGTTGTGGATGTGAGTTGTGGGGGGGGGGGAAGTTGTGGAGGAATAATGTGGAGTGCAGTTATGGAGGGAAGTTGTGGAGGGGACTTGCGGTGAGGAGAAGAGAAGAAGAATGGAGAACTCCAGAAGTGAGCGGGCTGACAGAAGATTTGTCAAATCGACCACTTTATTTCCAGAAATGTTCTAACATGGCCGCGGAGTTAATCACCCTTGCCATTATCTTTCTGCATTATTTCCCCTGAAACAAATTCCCATTCTCCAATGGTTCTGTGTTATCAGATGAGATTTGCCCGTCAGAAGTCGAACCCCCGCCACCACACGACACCCCGGCCTTGTCCGACGATTACATCACGTGATTCAATTTCTTTCCCGGCTCTTTTCGGCAATTATTCACTTTGAGCAGGGGACACGATTCTTGGCCAGCTGAAAAATGTTGTCTTGCTTGAATATTGTCTTGATGTTGTGTTGTGTGAGTGTGTTATAGTGGTTCTAGTTGTGTGTGTGTGTGTGTGTGTGTGTGTGTATGAGGTTGTTGTAGGGGTTCTAGTTGTGTGTGTGAGGGTGTTGTAGTGGTTCTAGTTGTGTGTGTGAGGGTGTTGTAGTGGTTCTAGTTGTTTGTGTGAGGTTGTTGTAGTAGTTCTAGTTGTTTGCGTGAGGTTGCTGTAGTGGTTCTAGTTGTTTATGTGAGAGTGTTGTAGTGGTTCTAGTTTGTGTGTGTGGGTGTTGTAGTGGTTCTAGTTGTGTTTGTGTGTGAGGGTGTTGTAGTGGTTCTAGTTGTGTGTGTGAGGGTGTTGTAGTGGTTATAGTTGTGTGTTTGATGGTGTTGTAGTGGTTCTAGTTGTGTGCGTGAGGGTGTTGTAGTGGTTCTAATTGTGTGTTTGAGGGTGTTGTAGTGGTTCTAGTTGTGTGTGAGGGTGTTGTAGTGGTTCTAGTTGTGTTTTTGTGAGGGTGTTGTAGTGGTTCTAGTTGTGTTTGTGTGTGAGGGTGTTGTAGTGGTTCTAGTTGTGTTTTTGTGAGGGTGTTGTAGTGGTTCTAGTTGTTTGCGTGAAGGTGTTGTAGTGGTTCTAGTTGTGTGTGAGGGTGATTTAGTGGTTCTAGTGGTGTGTGTGAGGGTGCTGTAGTGGTTCTAGTTGTGTGTGAGGGTGTTGTAGTGGTTCTAGTTGTGTGTGTGAGGGTGTTGTAGTGGTTCTAGTTGTGTGTGTGTGTGGGTGTTGTAGTGGTTCTAGTTGTTTGTGTGAGTTTGTTGTAGTAGTTATAGTTGTTTGTGTGTGTGAGGGTGTTGTAGTGGTTCTAGTTGTTTGTGTGTATGAGGGTGTTGTAGTGGTTCTAGTTGTGTGTGAGGGTGTTGTAGTGGTTCTAGTTGTTTGTGTGTATGAGGGTGTTGTAGTGGTTCTAGTTGTGTGTGAGGGTGTTGTAGTGGTTCTAGTTGTGTGTGTGTGAGGGTGTTGTAGTGGTTCTAGTTGTTTGTGTGAGGGTGTTGTTGATGGTTGTGTTTGTGTGAGGGTGTTGAAGTGTACAACTTGTTGGCTTATGTACAGCTTGGTTGCTTGTGTACAACTTGCTGGCTTGTGTACAACTTGTTGACTTGTGTACAAATTATTGACTTGTATTCAACCTGCTGGCTGGTGTACAACTAAGTGGCTTGTGTACAACCTGGTTGCTGATGTAACACTTGGTGGCTTGTGTACAACTTGGTGGCTTGTGTACAACTTGGTGGCTTACATAATACTTGGTGGCTGATGTACAACTTGGTGGCTGGTGTACAATTGGGTGAATTGTGTAGTACTTGGTCGCGAAAGACTAAAAGGAAGACAGAACGATACATGTTTGGTTGTCTTTGATGCTAGATTAAGAATACAAACACTGATGTTCTAGCGATCGCCCACGCCCACCAACACGAAACAAACCGATGATGTGTGGTATTATTTCACTGGATGTTATTGTTCTTTCCCCAGTGTCACTTTCTAGCTCCAGTTATCTGTAGTGTTGTTGCAAGAACAGCATCAACCGCCAATCTTTATCTACCCATAATTCTCTCCACCATTTCCGGGGTCGCGTTTATTGGCAGATTTTTCTCCATGAACAGGCCATTTGTAGCGAGCTGATAAGACACGCTGGCAGCTGAGATAATCTGGCCTCTTGTATTCCTCGTCTCGGCCGGGAGATGGGATAGAAAATATATGCATACCTAGATGACCACTGCAGCACGGCCAGTGTCTCGTATCCCCGGGTCAGGGGTCCGTTTTAACACTGCATCATGTCCCCAGGGTCAGGGTTCCGTCCTAGCAGTGCATCATGGCCTGTGTGCAGATTGTCCCTGGGTCAGGGGTCCATCCTAGCAGTGCATCATGGCCTGTGTACAGATTGTCCCTGGGTCAGGGGTCCATACTAGCAGTGCACCATAGCCTGTGTACAGATTGTCCCTGGGTCAGGGGTCCATCCTAGCAGTGCACCATAGCCTGTGTACAGATTGTCCCTGGGTCAGGGGTCCGTCCTAGCAGTGCACCATGGCCTGTGTACAGATTGTCCCTGGGTCAGGGGTCCGTCCTAGCAGTGCACCATGGCCTGTGTACAGATTGTCCCTGGGTGAGGGGTCCGTCCTAGCAGTGCACCATGGCCTGTGTACAGATTGTCCGTGGGTCAGGGGTCCGTCCTAGCAGTGCACCATGGCCTGTGTACAGATTGTCCCTGGGTCAGGGGTCCGTCCTAGCAGTGCACCATGGCCTGTGTACAGATTGTCCCTGGGTCAGGGGTCCGTCCTAGCAGTGCACCATGGCCTGTGTACAGATTGTCCGTGGGCGTATTTAGTTAGCTAGCGCTGGACTGCCCAGCACGATGATTGACAGGCAGTTGCTACTGAAAGTGTGGATATGTGTGTGTCAGTTGTCTCTTGTTATTTCCAATCTCATTCGATGTTTTGTGTTCTTCTTTCATATCCCATGTGCAGCTCTGTGAACATTTCATATCCCATGTGTTGTTCTGTGTGCACATTTCAAATTCCATGAGCTGTTCTGAGTGCACATTTCATATCCCATGTGTTGTTCTGTGTGCACAGTTCATATCCCATGTGCTATTCTGTGTGCATATTTCACATCTCATTTTGTGTCGGGAAATCTCCGCCATATGAGGAATGACAAAATGTTTCACGATTTGTTGCCTTACATGGTGGCCAGTATGGCCGAATTGATACATACACTCGCTCTTACACTTCCGGTGCGCTGATGCCGAGGTAGCGGTTTCAATTCCTGCACCAGTCAGTTGGTCTAAAATGTTGATTTCTCGTCCTTGACTTTTTTTTTTTTTTTGCGTATCCTTTACAGGACATCGCTGTCAACACCAGCATCTTTCAGCTGTATGTTGATTTCTTCGCAAGATTACACTCAGTAGTTTCCCATTGCTTTCTGAGCGGCCGGCTCACATACCCCGTAAGTTACCGATGCGATTCGAACCACTGCTGATTCTCACCGTCATCACGTTACCTACGAGAGTATACGAGATTACGGAGAAAAGTCGCTAATCTCTAAGCCACGAAGCCGGCCGTCCTTGACAATGGGAATTAAATTACATGTATCTCAGAAGTCGGAGTGGGTTCGCCTGATGGCGAGGGACACTAGTAACAGTCAACGACAATACCAACTCAACACTGACTCCATCTTCTCCACCATCTGAACACTGATTACATCTTCTCCGCCATCTGAACACTGATTACATCTTCTCCGCCATCTGAACACTGATTACATCTACTCCGCCATCTGAACACTGATTACATCTTCTCCGCCATATGAACACTGATTACATCTTCTCCGCCATCTGAACACTGATTACATCTTCTCCGCCATCTGAACACTGATTACATCTTCTCCGCCATCTGAACACTGATTACATCTTCTCCGCCATCTGAACACTGATTACATCTTCTCCGTCATCTGAACACTGATTACATCTTCTCCGCAATCTGAACACTGATTACATCTTCTCCGCCATCTGAACACTGATTACATCTTCTCCGCCATATGAACACTGATTACATCTTCTCCGTCATCTGAACACTGATTACATCTTCTCCGCAATCTGAACACTGATTACATCTTCTCCGCCATCTGAACACTGATTACATCTTCTCCGCCATCTGAACACTGATTACATCTTCTCCGCCATCTGAACACTGATTACATCTTCTCCGCCATATGAACACTGATTACATCTTCTCCGCCATCTGAACACTGATTACATCTTCTCCGCCATCTGAACACTGATTACATCTTCTCCGCCATCTGAACACTAATTACATCTTCTCCGCCATCTGAACACTGATTACATCTTCTCCGCCATCTGAACACTGATTACATCTTCTCCGCCATCTGAACACTGATTACATCTTCTCCGCCATCTGAACACTGATTACATCTTCTCCGCCATCTGAACACTGATTACATCTTCTCCGCCATCTGAACACTGATTACATCTTCTCCGCCATCTCAATCCGGACCGTCCAATATCCACACAGATAGACAGCACACACATAGACAGCACACACATAGAAAGCACACACATAGACAGCACACACATAGATACACAGCACACACATAGATAGACAGCACACACATAGATAGACAGCACACACATAAATAGACAGCACACACATAGATAGACAGCACACACATAGACAGCACACACTTAGACAGCACACACATAGACAGCACACAGATAGACAGGACACACATAGACAGCACACACAGAGACAGCACACAGATAGACAGCACACACATAGACAGCACACACATAGACAGCACACACATAGACAGCACACACATAGACAGCACACACATAGACAGCACACACATAGACAGCACACACATAGACAGCACACACATAGACAGCACACAGATAGACAGCACACACATAGACAGCACACACATAGACAGCACACACAGACAGCACACACATAGACAGCACACACATAGACAGCACACAGATAGACAGCACACAGATAGACAGCACACACATAGACAGCACACAGATAGACAGCACACACATAGACAGCACACACATAGACAGCACACAGATAGACAGCACACACATAGGCAGCACACAGATAGACAGCACACACATAGACAGCACACACATAGACAGCACACACATAGACAGCACACACATAGACAGCACACACATAGACAGCACACAGATAGACAGCACACACATAGACAGCACACACATAGACAGCACACACATAGACAGCACACACATAGACAGCACCCAGATAGACAGCACACAGATAGACAGCACACAGATAGACAGCACACAGATAGACAGCACACACATAGACAGCACACACATAGACAGCACACACATAGACAGCACACACATAGACAGCACACACATAGACAGCACACACATAGACAGTACACAGATAGACAGCACACACATAGACAGCACACAGATAGACATCACACACATAGACAGCACACACATAGACAGCACACACATAGACAGCACACACATAGACAGCACACAGATAGACAGCACACACATAGACATCACACACATAGACAGCACACAGATAGACAGCACACAGATAGACAGCACACACATATACAGCACACACAGACAGCACACACATAGACAGCACACACATAGACAGCACACAGATAGACAGCACACAGATAGACAGCACACACATAGACAGCACACAGATAGACAGCACACACATAGACAGCACACACATAGACAGCACGCACATAGACAGCACACACATAGACAGCACACACATAGACAGCACACACATAGACAGCACACACATAGGCAGCACACAGATAGACAGCACACACATAGACAGCACACACATAGACAGCACAAAGATAGACAGCACACAGATAGACAGCACACACATAGACAGCACACACATAGACAGCACACAGATAGACAGCACACACATAGACAGCACACACATAGACAACACACACATAGACAGCACACAGATAGACAGCACACAGATAGACAGCACACAGATAGACAGCACACACATAGACAGCACACACATAGACAGCACACACATAGACAGCACACACATAGACAGCACACAGATAGACAGCACACAGATAGACAGCACACAGATAGACAGCACACACATAGACAGCACACACATAGGCAGCACACTCATAGACAGCACACACATAGACAGCACACAGATAGACAGCACACACATAGACAGCACACACATAGACAGCACACACATAGACAGCACACACATAGACAGCACACAGATAGACAGCACACAGATAGACAGCACACAGGTAGACAGCACACAGATAGACAGCACACAGATAGACAGCACACAGATAGACAGCACACACATAGACAGCACACACATAGACAGCACACACATAGACAGCACACACATAGACAGCACACACATAGACAGCATACAGATAGACAGCACATACATAGACAGCACACACATAGACAGCACACACATAGATAGACAGCACACACATAGACAGCACACACATAGACAGCACACACATAGACAGCACACACATAGACAGACAGCACACAGACAGACAGCACACATATAGACAGCACACACATAGACAGCACACACATAGACAGCACACACATAGACAGCACACACATAAACAGCACACACATAGATAGACAGAACACACGCTGGTCACTCATCCATCAATACACCAATAAATGTAACCAACATCACACTGTGGGGATATAAGAGCTAACATGGCTACA